>CM065814.1:20027500-20112500 GCA_033398695.1 Orobanche coerulescens | reverse complement strand
CTTTAGGGCAGTTGTAGCTTGTTTTTGGAAAGAAGAAGCTTGTACAGGACTAACGCCCTAAACAAAATCAAAAATGGCAAAGGGTCCTTATCCCTGCAAATGGACGATCCGCCCTCAACCACTTTTTGATTCTCCACATCTCCGCCAATCAAGTTCTGAATCGGAACAGCCATATTACCTTGCAAGGGACTCCCTGAAGGAGGATGAGCGGCCTGTAACCCACCAGTGATAAGGCTAGGGGCATCACGATGCCCCTTTGATTTCCCTCTCTTTCCAGCCATGAATCGGCGGCGACATCTAACAGAAAACCCGACGGCGAGAGGAAATTGTTCCACAAAGAGCAATAGAAACTCGATCGTGAAATAGGTGCAAACCACGTGCGACTGAAATTGATGAAAGCCCACCGCACAAAGCGACGGACGAGATTAGAACGACGGCTACTCTCCGAGGTTTGGAGAAAAAATTGGCCGTGAAGGCATGAATTGAGGAAGATGGGTGATTTTCCTAGAGAGAAGGCAGAGAACATTTCTTAGAGAGAGAGAGAGCGTCATTTTTTTTGCTGAATTAGTTCATACTTTTCTTTTAAAAAACACAGAATATATAAAACAGCGAAGTTGAGGGTGGACGACTCCATCTACACGCTCGAGATTGAGGGTGGACGGCTTCCTCTACACGCCCACGAAACCGAGGGTGGGTAGATCCTCACAAAGCCAAAGATGGCCTGAAATCCCGTAAACATGCTAATGCTCATAATATTTTCTACTCCTATAATAAGGGAAGCCCATTTTGTCAAGGCGAATCAACCCATCTATCTACCCAATGACATCATGACAGTCTGAGTTGAAATATTCTCTATGAATGTACCCTTGATTCGCAAGGTGGTCCGCAACCGCATTTCCTTCTCTATAAATGTGCGAGTATCGAATATTAATATTGGCAGCCAAATTTTGAATTTTAGGGATCAAGCCTTGAAATTGCCATTGACTGCGAACTCAGAAGTAACCAATGTAATTTCCGTGGCAGAATCAACTTCTACCAAAAGTTTATGAACCCCCTATCCACACAAAGGTCGAGACCACGCCATATCGCAAAAATTTCCGCAAAGGTATTAGTGTGCTCTCCGATGAATTCAGAATAACATAAGATGGGAGAACGCCTATGGTCCCGGAGGATCCCCCAGCCGCCGATAACCCCGGGTTGTCTTTGGTCGCCCCATCCGTATTCAATTTAACCCACCTGACGGGTGGGGGAGCCTAGTTGGCCACTAAGTATACAGGATACAGCTTAGAAAGTGTTTTAAACAACAAGTTGTACGGTTTTCAAATCTGAGTGCGTAGCGGAAGTCTTGAATATAGGAAGTTGTTGAGGATACAGCAACTAGGTGTGCAGTATATACTTAAATAATCACAGTTAATAAAACAGTAAAGGCAGAAGGTAAATAACACAGTATTTAAAGTGGTTCGAGGTAAATGCCTCTACGTCCACTTGTCCTCCACACAGGCGTAAAAAGTTTATTATAATTACTGCGTACACAACTACGTAATTATAACCAAACCTAATCAATATATCGTTCACACAGATTCATATAAAGATCTTAGCTTTCAACCGTTCACACAGATTGGTTTGAGCTAACACTTGACTGGCTTCTTCACACATAGTTCGGAAGCTTCGTCTTCTTCAATGCAAGTCCGTCACAAACAGTTCGGGAATAGCAAGGATTCTCAGTCCACACAGGGCTGATGAGTTTTGTTCAAGGATAGAACAAAGGTTGAACAACAGCTTTGACTTTCTGGGCTTTTAGCTGATAATGTGTTGTTCAAGGTTAGAACACTTGCATATCTCTTCGTTTGGAATAGCAGTATGCTTTTGAGATATATTTGTTCATATGTATATAATGATAGCTTTATTTCGTGTGTGTCTGTCTGTTATATATATATATATTATCTTCAAAGTTTGGAGATATATATTAGCCTTCTGAAATATATCCGTTGAGATAGATCCGTTGAGCATGATTCTGTGACAACTTGATATTTTGACAGAGATCCGGATATTGCGGGATTTGAAGATCTTCTGATGACTTTGATATTTAAATACTTTATCCTTCAGTATTTAAATATATCTTCTTAAACGGGACATTTGACTTTAGCGAATCAAAGATTCCTTCTTGTCCTGTTTGAGGGCTGTATGGAAGGATTGCTGTATTGTTGATTCGAGACAGCTTCCATACTTGGTCTTAAGAGACTCTTTGTTGAGGTGTCTTGGCAACTCGAAATCTTGCTGTAGCTGGCGCTAAGAGAAGTCTTCGATACAGTTTAAGTGACTTCGATCGACTCTTCAATACATTTGCTTGCTGTATCCAGGATTGGCACATTGTCAAAACACTTCTGTCATGATCTTTCGATACAGGGATTGTTTATCCCAACAGTTTCGATACCGGGTATTTGTTATCCCAACAATTTCCCCCTTTTTGATAGTTTGCCAAATCCTTGCCAAGTCTTCTTATCAAAGCTTTATGATGTTATCCAAAACATCATTGATGATGCCAAAACTTTGACCCTTAGCAGCTTGAGGTAGGGCAGACTTCTTGATCTTCTTTCGAATGTTCTGGACTTCATCAAACTAGTCTAATGTTGAGAACTGCTCGCAGGCAAGTTCAGATTTTATCAAAAGAGTGTTACATCTATAAACTTATGATTGGTGCAGGCACAATCTTACATTGTATTCTAGATACATACAACTTAAACTATGAACTGTTCGCAGACGAGTTCGTACAGTTTGTGTATTGAGATAAGTTTTAGAATTTGCATACAGTAAGAATAAATAAAGTGTTTGTAAGCACGCAAGAACACATTAGATTACGAGTTGTAATCTTTCAAGACAGGCAAATATTTTATTGATACTTGAATAAAGAGTACAAAATTTGGTGTTTTGAAAATAAAATTACAAAGGAATAATACATTAAGATATTCAACTCCTGAAGTCAGAGTGTCTCCATGGTCTCTTGGAAGGGTTATTCTTGGTATTTCTCCACCAGTTCTGGTGAGCGTCCTTGTCTCGATTCAGATAAATGGCTCGTCATTCATATGATTTATCGAAGACTAGGATCCAGTATTCTGGATGGGTTACCAAGTCACCTTTTCGATGTTTGGACTTCATCTGCTGCTGTAGTGGGAGCGATCCTTGTTCCAGCTTGTTCTTAAATTCTTCTGCAGCTTCCTGCACCATCCTGCGTTGGTTGATTAATGAGGATTCCCTGATAAGTACAACAAAGTATCTTAACAGTTCATTTCTCCTCCAGTTCTTGATCTCTGAAGCAGTAGGCTGTCGGTCGGCCGGGAGGTTCATAGCTTGAGGCTTTTGAACTAAGCTCTTCCAAGGATACTTAGGATCCTGGAAGTAAGGTCGGTCTCCCTGTATCCTAACGTTCGGCATTGAGATACGGGCTATGTCAGCAGTGATGGAGTCTTCAAAAGGAGGTAACAACTCTTTCTCTTGCTCCAACCTTATTCTCCTGGCAGCTTCCCTTGCTTCTTCCCCCTTTTTGGCATCATCAAGGTATGACACCTTCTCGTCAAGGCATTCCAGGATTTGCAGAGCACCATCTTGTTTCGACTCGAGGTTTGTCATCTTCTCGACCAAAGAGGTGAGCACCTGCGATATGTCTTGAATTTTCTTGTCGTGGGCTCGAAGCTGGGATCCGGTTTCAATCATGGCCGATGCTGTATTGGCCTCAGACACGCGTACCTTAGATTCCTCGTCTCTGAGGATCTGCTCTTGTTTTTCTTGTAGTTGGCTCATGGCCTGCTTGAAGACGTGTGGCAGGACAGTGAAGGCTTCCACTACTCAGGAGACTTCGTGCTGGAGTCCTGTCATATCTTCAACTGCAGATGTGTGCAACCAAGCAAGAGTGTAGAGCATTGACGGCATCTTGGATGAATACAGTTTGGAGGCTAAGAGCACGCAGTCGCTATTTTCTTGATGCGGACCGGGGAGAGTCTGGCTGGGCAAAGTCCTCGACTCCGTTTAACCTTCTCAAATTCACATTGGGGCATGAAATGAGTTGTACATCCTCAGGTATTAAACCGTCGTCGGATTCCAAGGCGGTTAAGGGTGTGGGGGCTTCAGGTTCGGGCTCGGCGACAGGGGGTGCTGCATCATCCTGTGCTGAAGTGGTTTCTGAAGACAAGGATACAGGAGGGACTGATTCCTCCTGCTGTCTCTCAGCATCCGCCTGCTCTGGCAGAGGGGCTGATTCCTCTTGCTGGATGGCGCGAGATTCTTCTTTGGCGGGGGCGACGACAGGCTCGGGTGCTTGTTGCGAAACATGTTGTTCCTCCGCGACATGAGGGACTGAATCCTCATTGTCGGGAACAGTGTTTTGTTGTGGCGAGGGGGACGACTGATGAGCAGATGTCTCTTCATCTCTCTTTTCTTAGGCTTCCTCACGACTCATCCACAGACTAGCCTGGAGTGCGTCGTCATCGTCGTCTGAATCAGGATTGGACTTTGGACTATTGGGAGATTCCATATATGTATCTTTCCCTTTCCTTCATGCCTCGGATTTGTCAATAATATGGCTTTCAATGAGTTCTCTAACAAAGAGGTTGTCCCATTGGATCAAGACAGCAATCCCTTAAGTGTCCGTCACTTCCAATAGAAATCTTTCTTCATTACTCCATTCGCTCCAGTTGTACAGGGCGTCATAGGGAGCAAGTCTGTAATTCTTCCATTGGACGAACCGTTCGAAGGCCTATTCAATTTGCACGGAAAGCAGGGTCTTGAAAATTATTGTGTCTGGAGAGGGACTCCGTACAACGCCTGGGTTCGCTGTAGGCATGGGATCCGCTACAGGTGTGGGATCCTGTATCGGAGAGGGATCCCTTATAGGGTATGGTACCCTGTTGGGAGATGGATCCTGTACGGGTGTGGAATCCCGTATAGGAGAAGTAGCTTTTGGCTCCATAGTGGCAGCTAACTCGCCAGAGTCTTTAAGGTTGGCAGATGTCCTAGCATCCGTCCTAGCTGCCAAGGGCTCGGGATCTGCTGTATCAACAACAGTGGACAACTCTTCCACAGGGGTTGGGCCCTGGGGGATTGGTGCAGTGGGTTGAGCCACGAGAGGAGCATCCTCAGAGGTTTCTGTAGCTTTAACCTTTGTGAGCCTCCTTAGCTTCCTTTTTGGCTTCTCAACATCAACTGGTGTTTTGCTGTGAGACCTTTTTCTCTTTTTCGATGATTCAACACTATGGGACTTCGAAGAAACGTCCCTCGGATTGGCAGATAGAGGCATTCGACGGACGAAGTGTCTGTTGTCAATTAGGGTGCTCTGGTTGAAAGCCGTAGGCTGATGCCTCCTAAGTAGATCCGTGAACTGATTTTCTTCGCCTCGCCGGATTGTGGAAGTCCACACTTCGTCAAAATATGGTTCAGAAACAAACCAAACGATTTCTTCTAAGAAGCAGGCTTCGACACTTCTTCCTGCAAATGCTTAAGTATGATTTGACACCAATTGACTTTCTCACAGGTCATTATCGCAACCATCATCCTAAACCTGAGATTGGTGCATATCTCAAAAGCACTTGTTCTGTTCTCAATAATACGGCAGCAAAAATCATGTAAGTAAACAAAAGGTAAACAAAAAATTTTCTTATGGCAGTTGGTGTGAACCGTTTCCACCGTTGCTGAACCGATGAACAAGCCATTATACTGGGTCAAGAGATCTTGGGACCCAAAGGTCTCAAGTTCTTCCATGGTCAGGCCATCAGCAGGTAGCCTGTAGATGTTCTAGAGAAGCTCTTAGTCAACGCGGATCTCCACTCTGTCGATAACGTCTGTGATGTCAGCGACATGACCTCCCTGAGCCAGTGACACAAAACGGACTGCAACATTGAGGTAGAATTCCTCAACCAGATGAACGTCAAATTTTTCTGCAGTGTGGCTCCCAAGGCGGTAGAGGACTTGCTGACGGATTCTTGTAATGACGAACTCCATAGATTCAACATCATCACCTTCGGCATGAATATGTTCCAGCATAATAGATCTGGAGAAGATCCGTCCATCGATGATGGATAAGGCTTTCTTGAGAGATGTGGAGGAGGTCTGGGTGGATGCCATGATGATTTCTCAAAGAGTAGTGAAAAAGGTTCAAGAAGAATGCAGTAAACACAGAAAACTGTAGGATGTATGCTCAAGAACTCTTAAGATATGCAGAAAGCGTAAAGAGTCTGTAATGGCATTTAAATTCCTTTTATAGTAGGCGACGAAGAAGGGTTTTCAAAGATTGAATGGTCAGATTTAAGGGATGGGAACCGGTGATTTGAAATGAACGGTCACGATGGACTGAGTGTAACTGGTACACTTATCCTGTGAATTTAAAATATGAGCGGGTCCCACTCCTGACATTTTAAATTACCCTTAATGCCTGAAACGACGGTTTAAAAAATTAAACAATTTGAAACATCGCGGCTTTTAAGATTTGATTGTCCAGATGTCGTGTAAGACATTTAATGTAAAAGACGTTTGACGTGAAAACAGGGCACGTGGACAAAAATTGTTTTAAAATGAAATATTATAATAATGAATCGTTTTCCCATAGTATGTGCTGTATCCGCGATGATACAGCGTTCCCCCTTAAAAGGTACATATGTGTTTCAATTCCATACAGTAACTTTTGGATTAATGCTGTATTCATGGGTCATACTGTATTCCCCCTTAATTATTGCACACGTCAGCTGTAGGATGATTCATATCGCTTTGTTCCCTACAGTGCTGTATTGAAGGCTCTGAGTGTACAGATAATTAATGGTGGATACTATATTCTTGGGTCTTACAACATCCCCCCTCAATTGTTGAGTAAAAACAATAAATACTTACAGGGAGTCAGGCTGTAGCAATCCCAATTCTTGTCGAAGCATGTTGAATCTTGCTGTGTCGAGAGGCTTGGTGAAGATGTCGGCCAACTAGATATCTGTATGAACTTTTTCCAGCCGAACATCCTTGTTCTCGACATGATTCCTGATGAAGTGATGCTTCATGTTGATGTGCTTAGTGCGCGAATGCAATACAGGGTTGTGCGTTATAGCAATTGCACTTGTGCTATCACACATAATGGACGTTTCCTTGGCTTCAATCCCATAATCTGACAACATGTTGCTGCATCCTAAGGATCTGCATACAGTAACTTCCAGCAGCGTAGTATTCTGATTCAGCCGTGGAAAGCGAGTTTGCCAATTGTTTCTTGCTAAACCAAGACACAAGTCTAGGTCCAAGAAAGTGACAAGTTCCACTGTACTCTTCCTATCTAGCTTGCAGCCTCCGAGATCCGAGTCGATGTAGCCAAGTAAATCGAATCCGCCTTCTTTAGGATACCATAGTCCTACATCGACTATTCCTTTAATGTACTTCAGGATTCGTTTAGCTGTATTGAAGTGTGATTCTTTAGGTGCTACTTGATATCTCGCACACACTCCTACAGCAAACTGGATATCGGGCCTGCTAGCCGTTAGGTACATGAGAGAGCCAATAAGCTTCCTATAGAGTGATTGGTCAACCGACTTTCCGGCTTCATTAGCACTAATTTGCACGGAAGTGCTCATGGGGGTTGATGATGATTTGGAAGTATTCATTCCAAACTTGTTGAGAAGCTCCTTGCTGTATTTTTCCTGGTTGATGAATATCCCTGTAGGCAACTGCTTTACCTGCAAACCTATGAAATAACTAAGTTCTCCCATCATACTCATTTCAAATTTACTTTGCATGAGATGAGAGAACCTTTGACATAAACCAAGGTTAGTAGAACCAAATATAATGTCATCTACATAAATTTGAACCATTAGAAGGTCATCGCCTTCTTGTATTTTGAACCAGGTCTTGTCCACAGAACCTTTCTCAAATCCATTATCGGTAAGATACTGGGACAGGGTTTCATACCATGCTCCAGGTGCTTGCTTAAGTCAATACAACGCCTTACTTAGTCTGTATACTAGGTCTACGCCGTCTGTGTTAGCAAACCCTAGTAGTTGTTCAACATAAACTTCTTCGGCCAGGTCTTCATTCAGGAATGCACTCTTAATGTCCATTTGATATACAGTGAAGCTCTTGTGGGCGGCAAAGGCTAAGAATATCCTGATGGCTTCTAGTCTGGCTACAGGGTCAAAGGTTTCATCGTAGTCTATGCCTTCTTCCTGTCTATAGCCTTGTGCGACTAGGCGGGATTTATTTCTAATAACAAGTCCATTTTTATCCTTCTTGTTTCGAAATACCCATTTGGTTCCAATTACGGTTTAATGCGTAGGTCTGGGTACAAGATACCATACATTATTTCTTTCTAAACCGTTAAGCTCTTCTTCCATAGATGAAATCCAATGAGAATTATTCAGGGCTTCTATGGTAGAAACAGGTTCGGATTGTGCTAAGAATACAGCAATAGTGCACATGTTGAGTCTTATAAGCTCGGATTGAGATTTCCATACAGGGAATGGAGAAATCTCATGCTCTTCTGGTTCTACTTGCGCACACAGTACATTTCCTTGTGTACTCTGTATTCTCTTACGGATTGATACTCCGGCATCAATGTTTCCTATAATCAGCTCTTGTGGGTGATCTCTCAACCATCTTCTGTCGGGTTCTAGTTCAGGGTCCCGTAATGTATCGAGAGTTGTTGTAGTTTCGGCTTCAGCTTGTACATCATCGGCTTCATCTATGTCAGTTCTTACAGCTGCGGGGTTGATTTTTAGGTCAACAACAGGTTCTATAGGAGTTGGTGGATCTAAGATGGAAAGTTATTGAATATTTTAAGTAACAGCTTCTACTCCTGTAGGGTCATGGTGAGGTTCGTCGAACACTACATGAACTGATTCCTCGATTGTCAGCTTCCTTTTATTGAAGATCCTGTAAGCTTTGCTGACGGAGGAATATCCTACAAATATTTCTTTATCCGACTTCTCGTCGAAGGTTCTAAGTTGATCCTTTCCATTATTCAATAAGTAACACCTGCATCAAAAAATGTGAAAATACGAAACTTATGGAGTTTTGTTGTTCCATACCTCATATGCTGTTTTGTTGTGATGCTTGTTGACGATACAGCGGTTTTGAGTGTAGCACGCTGTATTGGTGGCTTCGCCGCAGAAACGCTGTGGCAACTTGCTTGCGGCAATCATTGTCCTTGTTGCTTCTTTCAGCGTCCTGTTCTTTCGCTCGGCAACACCATTTTGTTGAGGTGTACGGGCAGCTGAGTATTCGTGTTGTTGGGCTTCGGTCCAACATCCTGCCTGCATGAGCTTAAAAATGCGCGAGGCGCGGCTTGCGATTCGACCTGTGAGATCTACACTAGAAAGTGGTTAAATGAATTGATTTGGACTACTCATACCAACAAGATGCATCTTCTTTTCTGGTAGCCATCTCATAGAAACTCCAAAGTTAAGCGTGTTTGGCCTGGAGTAGTTATGGGATGGGTGACCCTCTGGGAAGTTTCTCAGGTGCGCGTGAGTGAGGACAAAGCGCGCTAGAAAAGACTCGTGTTGGTACAGTGAGGACAGTCTTCATCATTCTTGGGACCAACAATTGGTATCGGAGCAAGTCACGGGTGCGGATTCCCTCGGAGTATCCTAAAATAGAGGCTGCCAGAATGTTGGAACTGAGAGGCGGGCATGCAGCAGATATTGCCACTTGGCCGGAACTGAGATGCTGGTGCAGTGGAGGTTGTCAGGTGCTGGAGGGCTATGTGATCAAATCTAGTATGCTGGAACTGAGATACTGGCGCAGCGGAAGTAAACGGAGGTGGAACATATGCTGATGTCAAGTGTTGGAGGACTGTGTGAATGAATCCAGCCGCTAGAGGGCTGTGTGATCAAATCTAGTTCGCGGAGGTTTCCAGACTTTGGGGCTGAGATGCTGGCAGGTACTGGGAGGGGGATTGTTGGGCTTCGGTCCAGCATCCTGCCTGCATGAGCTTAAAAATGCGTGAGGCGCGGCTTGCGATTCGACCTGTGAGATCTACACTAGAAAGTAGTTAAATGAATTGATTTGGACTACTCATACCAACAAGATGCATCTTCTTTTCTGGTAGCCATCTCATAGAAACTCCAAAGTTAAGCGTGCTTGCCTGGAGTAGTTATGGGATGGGTGACCCCCTGGGAAGTTTCTCAGGTGCGCAGGAGTGAGGACAAAGCGCGCTAGAAAAGACTCGTGTTGGTACAGTGAGGACAGTCTTCATCATTCTTGGGACCAACACGTGTTGTATCTCATTTTCCGAACAGTATTACTCTATAAAGCGATTAGTAAATTCTGTACCTCTATCGGAACGAATGGACACGATACTCGACCCTTTCTCATTTTGAAGCTTTCTCAGGTGCTCGGGCAGCTTTGTTGTTGTATCATTTTTCTTACTTAGAAAAATCGCCAAAGCGTACCTGGAAAAGTCATCGACAATAACGAGACAGTATTTCTTACCTCCCAAACTTACCGGGTCTACAGGATCATAGAGATCCATGTGTAGCATTTCCAAGATTCTCTGAGTGGAAAGGTAAGATTTGCTCTTCAGGGTGGACTTGATTTGCTTGCTTTTTGACATGGTCCACAGACGCTGTCTTTTTGAAATGATACATTTGGCAATCCTCTAACCAGTCCTTGTCTTGAGAGCTTGTTGATCGTCTTAAAGTTGACGTGAGACATCCTCTTATGCCATAGCCAACTTAAATCTGCAGTGCATTTGGAAACAAAACATGGAATTGAGGAGCTCATAAGCATCCAGTCAGCAATATATATGTTACCTGATCTGCTTCCTGTGAGCACGACTTCCTTGGTCAGGATGTTCTTGACTCTACAGCGATCTATATAAAATTTCACCGAGAACTGTTTGTCACAGAACTGGCTAATACTAAGTAGATTGTACTGTAAGCCTTCAACATAAGCAACATCAGTTACTTTGAATTTTCCGACAAGTAGGGTTCCTTTCCCTCTTGTTCTTCCTTTAAATTTATCACCGAAGCGCACTTTTGGACCGCGACCTTCTACGAAATCTGAGAGTTTGCTTTTATCTCCTGTCATGTGATGAAAACATCCGCTATCGAAGTACCAGATGTCCTTCTCAAGAATGTCCTGTAGGCAAAGAATTTAAGTAGATTTAGGTCCCCTTTGATTGTTGGGTCCATGTTGGTTAGTGCCTTTTGGTACCCAAATTTTGCTGATAGCAATTAGCATACTGTAGATTACATTCGGTATTATCTTGCTGTATCTACGTGGGGCATTTACGTAGTTACTGTAGCCATGATAAACATTATGCATGTAAAATCACGGTTATTATTAATCTAGCACTTACGCCGTCTTGGAGGTGGAACCATTTTCTTTGGCCTTACAGCTTGCCTTCTGGGTCTCCAGTTGGATTCCCAAAGTTGTTGTCGATGTTGTGCGGACACCTGCTTTCTTGATGGATAATGAGGCTCCTGTATCCAGTACCTAGGCGAGCTATACTGAAAGTACTTCCGTGCGGGCCTTTGGTATTTGGATACAGCCTTCTTTCTGAACGGCTGTTGGCACTGTTGATATGCTCGGGGAGCATGCTGTTCCGTGCGCCTTACAGGTTGGAATGGCTGATGATTCCGCTGTCTGGAATATGATTGCGGAGGCGGAATAACATCCTTTGCTTTTCTCTGTACAGCAGGTTCCTTCACAGGACCTGGAGTTTCTTTCGATACAGGAATGTGTTCCACACTCCTGACGAACACAGTACTAGTTTTCCCTTTGTTGGAAAATGAGCTGTATCCTAAGCCACTTTTATCATGAGCATGTTGCCCAGTGCTTAGAATTTCTTCCATTCTTTTAGATGATTTCTCGAAAGATTTCAGAATAGTCTCAAGTTCGCTTTCTCGTTTTTCGAGAGTATTTTAAATTTTGCTTGAAGTAGAGCAAAATCATTTGTCTTGCTTCCATTTTGAGACTTAGCCTCACTTAGTTCATGAGCAAGTTGATGATTGCTCTCCACGAGTTTTTCATGCTCGACCTTGCTGTTTTCACAATCAATTGACATATTTTCATAGTTTATATTCAGCAAGTCGTTTTCTTCTTTCAGCTCTATGTTGGAAAGGTGAAGCTGAATGTTTTCATTTTTCAAAGTCTCGTGGGCTTTTTGAATCTTTTTAACTTCATTCATCATATTTTCCAAAGTATGCAATGCATTTACTGGAGTAATTGAGGTTGAGCTTACCTCATCATCGCTATCTTCTTCTTCCGGAATGTCCTTTGCCATAAAGCACATATATGCCTTATCTTCGAATTCATCGTTAGATGAGTCGCTGTCAGTGACTACCTGAAGACATTCTTCGGATTTGGATGGTGTGGGGGAGGCTTTTGATTCTCCTATCAGGGCCTTGAGCTTGTTTTTCCAAGCACGTCTTCGTTCGTCCTTCTCTTGTTGCTCGGCTTACGGCAACCTTTGAACTTTAGGATGAGGACATTTGTTTGCATAATGTCCTGCTTTCCTGCAATTATAACATAGGTTAGCGTCACCGGATGAAGTTTCGGTACTTACCTTGTGGATAGGCTCGGGCCTGTAGGGAGTCTTTCCCGACTGCTTGATGAACTTTTTGAACTTATGCATGAGGAGTGCCATTTCGTCTTGCGACAGGATGTCGTCGTCATTGTCAGCATTCTTGTGACTAGGCTTTGATGGGCTGGGCATGTTGTGTCGACGGTTCGATATAGCGGCTAATGCTGTCACCTTTGAAGGAGATTCTTCAGCTTTCTCTCTTCTGTCAATATCATACTCAAATGCTTTGAGGTCAGAGAAGAGATCAAAAGTAGATATTTCATTTAGATTACACGACACACGCATAGCCGTTGTCTTAATGTCCCATCGGGCAGGGAGAGATCGAAAATTTTTTAGATTCTTCTCCTTTTGGGTATAAATTTTGCCCAAAGCTTCAAGTTCACCAACAATTCCAGTGAATCTGAGGTCAAGTTCCTCAAGTGTTTCAGTAGACTTCATTTCAAAAGATTCAAATTGATGAGTTAGTTTTGAAATTTTATTTTCTTTGGAGAGCTCAGTTCCCTCACAAATCAACTTGAGTTTATCCCAGATATCCTTGGCTGTTTTACAGCTCTTCACCTTCGAGAACGTGCCTTTGTCAAGAGTGGCAAATAATGCTTTCTTAGCAACATTGTTGAGATTGGCGCGCTTTGTATCATTAGTAGTCCATTGTTCGCGCTCCTTCTCGAGCATCTCAGCATGGGCTTGGCCTTCACTCCTTGCAGCCGGATTTACCTTCATGATCTTGATGGGGCCATCCTGCATGACAAAAATCATCTCTTCGTGCATTGCTACAAGATGAGCCTCCATTCTAATTCTCCAATCATCAAATTCATTAATATAGAACATAGGCACTTTGTTGATCATTGATGTATCCATGTGAGAATAAAGGAATGAAAAAGACTGTTTTACAAAAAGAAGTGATTTGGATATGATTCGGTTAAAAATACGACTGATTCTTTTTAGAATCAACCTCTTCGATACCACTTGTTGGCCACTAAGTATACAGGATACAGCTTGGAAAGTGTTTTAAACAACAAGCTGTACGGTTTTCAAATCTGAGTGCGTAGTGAAAGTCTTGAATACAGGAAGTTGCTGAGGATACAACAACTAGGTGTGCAGTGTATACTTAAATAATCACAGTTAATAAAACAGTAAAGGCAGAAGGTAAATAACACAGTATTTAAAGTGGTTTGAGGTAAACCCCTATACGTCCACTGGTCCTCCACACAGGAGTAAAAAGTTTATTATAATTATTGTGTACACAACTACGTAATTATAACCAAACCTAATCAATTTATCGTTCACACAGATTGATATAAAGATCTTAGCTTTCAACCGTTCACACAGATTGGTTTGAGCTAACACTTGACTGGCTTCTTCACACACAGTTCTGAAGCTTCGTCTTCTTCAATGCAAGTCCGTCACACACAGTTCGAGAATAGCAAGGATTCTTAGTCCACACAGGGCTGATGAGTTTTGTTCAAGGATAGAACAGAGGTTGAACAACAGCTTTGACTTTCTGGGCTTTTAGCTGATAATGTGTTGTTCAAGGTTAGAACACTTGTATATCTCTTCGTTTGGAATAGCAGTATGCTTTTGAGATATCTTTGTTCAGATGTATATAATGATAGCTTTGTTTCGTGTGTGTCTGTTTGTTATATATATATATATATATATATATATATTTGATCTTCAAAGTCTGGAGATATATCTAGCCTTCTGAAATATATCCGTTGAGCATGATTTTGTGACAACTTGATATTTTGACAGAGATCCGGATATTGCGGGATTTGAAGATCTTCTGACGACTTTGATATTTAAATACTTTATCCTTCAGTATTTAAATATATCTTCTTAAACGGGACATTTGACTTTAGAGAATCAAAGATTCCTTCTTGTCATGTTTGAGGGCTGTATGGAAGGATTGCTGTATTGTTGATTCGAGACAGCTTCCATACTTGGTCTTAAGAGACTCTTTACTGAGGAGTCTTGGCAACTCGAAGTCTTGCTGTCGCTGGCGCTAAGAGAATTCTTCGATACAGTTTCAGTGACTTCGATCGACTCTTCAATACAATTGCTTACTGTATCCAGGATTGGCACATTGTCAAAACACTTCTGTCATGATCTTTCGATACAGGGATTGTTTATCCCAACAGTTTCTATACCGGGTATTTGTTATCCCAACAAGCCCAACGGACGGCCGTGAGCTTAATTTTGGGAGGCGGGAGGATCAAAATGCACAACTTAGCCGCAAAACCTTCCCCCTTATGCCAAAAGCTCCGAGCCTTCCTAGGAACCTTAATGTAGCGAAGGTAGTTCCACACTCTAGAGCAAACCCGTTTGGCAGTGAAGGGTGTCTTTTTAGCTCTTTTATCATTCCTACAACACCAAAGAAACCAACAAATAAGCACGGGGACGATATGGAAAATGTGTAATTTACCTTTCACTTTGTTAAACCAAATCCTCAGAAATTGGTTCACATTGATGATGTTCGGGCGAGAGAGGCCTGCAATCGAATAAAAAACATCCCAAACTTTGGAGGCCATGGGGCCGGCACAAGGAGATGATGAAGACTTTCTTGACCACCACAACAAAAACATGGGGTATTAGAAATAATACCTCTATGTGCGAGGCAATCTTGAGTAGGGATCTATTTATTGAAAACATGAACCATAAAAATGGAAATCGTAGGGGTGATAACCGCATTCCAGCATAGTTTTAAAATATTATATATTAACCTACTTACGCTGTCTAATATGATCCCAAGTATTTCAAAAGGAAAAATCTCCATTAGAAGAAAGTTTCCAACAAGGTTTAGAATTAACAACATTGGCCGGAAGGGCACAAATATTGTCTCAATAATCATGAGGAAGAGAAGCCCACAGTTTAGATTTATCCCATTCCCCATTAAACCAAAAATCTCTAAGACGAGCTTTGAATTTAGATGGGTGTAAATTAGTAAGGGGACTATTATCACACCACGTATCATGCTAAAAATAAGCATCAGCTGTACCACTATTCCAAAAAAGCAGATTATCAGCAAGAAGCCTAATACCGAACAAATGCTTCAAAATGACTGAATCATATGGGTTAATTTTAACCACCATGGGGTGAAGTCTCTTACAATATTTAGCCATAAGAAATTGAGACCAAATATTATTAAAAGTACGAAACCTCCACCACAGTTTATACTTCGCGGCCTTAATGATATCGTTAAGATCCCGAAAACCAACACCTTCCTCGCTAGTAGGGTAACAAAGTTTAGACCAGGACGCCCAGTGTATTTTATTTTTAACATCATTAGACCCCCAAAGGAATTTATTGAAGAGCCTTTCAATGAAAGTGATAACATTAGCCGGAGCTTTAACCACTTGAAAACAATAAAATCCAATAGAGTTTAAAACCAATTTGATTAATTCGATACGACCACCTAAAGAAAGAATATGGTGGTTCCACTTGCAAATCTTAATTTAGATTTTACGGATAATCTCATGAAACATAGCAAAAGTGGGATTCCCCTTCCAAAGAGGCACCCCGTAATATTGTGCACAAGATTCTCCAAATTAGGGGGAGGTTGCTGCATAATATAAAGACTTTTCGAATTATTAATTTTCTGCCCAGAAACACTCTCGTAGTGATTAAGATGACTGTTAAGAATGTGCAAATTACTCTCCAAAGCCTTAAGGAAAATAAGAGTATCATCGGCATAAGATAGATGGGAAATTTTAACATTTTTGCGAATGATATACGCCATTTGAGGATTCTTAGCAAACATATCATCAATGCAACGAGAAAAATAATCTGATGCAATAACAAACAATAAGGGAGAAATCGGGTCCCCTTGACGCAACCCTCTCCCAGACTTAAAATAGCCAACAGCACAACCATTAATTAAGATCGAGAACCAAGCGGAACTCACACATTGTTTAATCAAGTTAATCCAGCGATAAGAAAAACCAAATTGAGCTAACATTTTGAACAGAAAATCCCAATTAACTCTATCATAGGCTTTCTCCATGTCAAGTTTAATAATAGTGTTCAGCTTAGATCGAGAAATGTCATGGACAACATCCAATGCCATGAGGATGTTATCAGTAATGATCCTATCTTTGATAAAACGCGACGGGGGATGATGTAACCAAGTCTGTTGCTAAGGATTTTGGAAATAATTTTATAAGACGTATTGCAAAGGCTAATCGGTATATAATCTTTCCAAGAGTTAGGTGCCTCGATTTTTGGAATCAAAGATAAAGTAGTGAAGGAATAAGCTTGGTAAAGAGCCGTTCCTCCAAAGAAATCACATATAGCTTCATGGACATCAAGAGCAACTACATTCCAGAACGTTTGAAAAAATTTGGCATTAAAACCATCAGGGCCAGCAACACTATCCCCCTCCATATCAAGGACAACCTTACGCACCTCTTCCAAAGAGGGATTTCGCAACGCTCAAAATTATCCCCTTAGAAAATAAGAGAAGGAATGAGGTTATCCTCAATGTGAGACAGATCCGTGTCCTCATTATGAAAACAATTGTTAAACAATCTGACCACCGAATCATTGATGTCATTGGTATTGTCTAGCAAAATCCCATTATCATGGACATTATGAATAAACTTTTTACTCCTATTTTTCTTGACTAAATCATGGAAGAATTTAGTATTCCTTTCCCCTTCCGTAGCCCATTTCATGCGCACTTTTTGTTTCCAAAAAGTATCTTCAATGTCCAAAGCAAGGTTGTGGGCTTTATTCATCGAACCATATTGGAGGTTACGATTGCGTGAGTCCAGTGCTCTCTGTGCCCCCCGTGTAATTGTACGAGATAAGTTTTCTTGAAGTTTTTATCCATGGATATTTATGCCCATCTAGTGATGATCGATCAAGGGTTGGACAAGCATAATATAAATTTTGAGAACTTAGTCTAGAGAAATCGTGATGTGCCGGCTAAAAGTCCCAAAGGTTACTCCAAGACGGTGCACAAGCACAACATGAAGTTTGGAAAAATACTGTTGGGTTGTGTGCCGGCTCGGAGTCACAATATTTATTATTATCAAGGAGTGTATAAGCACAATATAAAAGTCAGGAAGGCATCCCGACTTGGTTGGTAAGAAGTATCTCGTTTTGAGATCTCCCCGACTTGGTCGGTAAGAAATATCTCGTTTTGAGATCTCGGGGTTCCAATAGTGCACAAGCACATTATCAAATTCGAGAAGGCATCACGACTTAGCCGGAGAAAAAGCCTCGTAGATTGTGTGCCGGCTCGGAGTCCCAATGGTTATTATTATTATTATCAAGGAGTGTACAAGCACAAATGAAAGTCGGGAAGGCATACCAACTTGGTCTGTAAGAAATATCTCATTTTGAGATCTCGGAGTTCCAATAGTTCACAAGTACAATATGAAATTCGAGAAGGCATCACGACTTGGGAGAAAAAGTCTCGTAGGTTGTGTGCCGGCTTGGAGTCCCAATGGTTATTATTATTATCAAGGAGTGTATAAGCACAAATGAAAGTCGGGAAGGCATCCCGACTTGGTCGGTAAGAAATATCTCATTTTTAGATCTCGGAGTTCCAATAGTGCACACGCACAATAGGAAATTCGAGAAGGCATCACGACTTAGTCGGGAGAAAAAGTCTCGAAGGTTGTGTGCTTTCTCGGAGTCCCAATGTTTGTTATTATCAAGGAGTGACAAGCACAAATGAAAGTCGGGAAGGCATCCCGACTTGATCGGTAAGAAATATCTCATTTTGAGATCTTGGAGTTCCAATAGTGCATAAGCACAATATGAAATTCAAGAAGGCATCACGACGTAGTCGGGAGAAAAAGTATCGTAGCTTGTGTGCCGGCTCGGAGTCCCAATGTTTATTATTATCAAGGAGTGTACAAGCACAAATGAAAGTCGGGAAGACATCCAAACTTGGTCGGTAAGAAATATCTCGTTTTGATATCTCGGAGTTCCAATAGTGCACAAGCACAATATGAAATTCGAGAAGGCATCACGACTTAGTTGGGAGAAAAATTCTCGTAGGTTGTGTGCCGGCTCGGAGTCCCAAGGGTTATTATTATCAAGGAGTGTATAAGCACAAATGAAAGTCGGGAAGGCATCCCGACTTGGTCGGTAAGAAATATCTCATTTTGAGATCTCGGAGTTCCAATAGTGCACACGCACAATAGAAAATTCGAGAAGGCATCACGACTTAGTCGGGAGAAAAAGTCTCGTATGTTGTGTGCTGGATCGGAGTCCCAATGTTTGTTATTATCAAGGAGTGACAAGCACAAATGAAAGTCGGGAAGGCATCCCGACTTGGTCGGTAAGAAATATCTCGTTTTGAGATCTTGGAGTTCCAATAGTGCACAAGCACAATATGAAATTCGAGAAGGCATCACGACGTAGTCGGGAGAAAAAGTCTCGTAGCTTGTGTGCCGGCTCGGAGTCCCAATGTTTATTATTATCAAAGAGTGTACAAGCACAAATGAAAGTCGGGAAGACATCCCAACTTGGTCGGTAAGAAATATCTCATTTTGATATCTCGGAGTTCCAATAGTGCACAAGCACAATATGAAATTCGAGAAGGCATCATGACTTAGTTGGGAGAAAAATTCTCGTAGGTTGTGTGCCGGCTCGAAGTCCCAATGTTTATTATTATCAAGGAGTGTACAAGCACAAATGAAAGTCGGGAAGGCATACCGACTTGGTCGGTAAAAATATTTCATTTTGAGATCTCGGAGTTCCAATAGTGCACAAGCATAATATGAAATTCGAGAAGGCATCACGACTTAGTCGTGAGAAAAAGTCTCGTAGGTTGTGTGCCGGCTCGGAGTCATAATGGTTATTATTATCAAGGAGTGTACAAGCACAAATGAAAGTCGGGAAGGCATACCGACTTGGTCGGTAAGAAATATCTCGGCAACGGATATCTCGGAGTTCCAATAGTGCACACGCACAATATGAAATTCGAGAAGTTCTCCCGACTAAGTCGGGAGAAAAAGTCCCATGGGTTGTGTGCCGGATCGGAGTTATCAAGGAGTGTCAAATATAAATGAAAGTCGGGAAGGAATAACGACCGAGTTGGTAAAAAATATCTTGTTTTGAGATCTCGGAGTTCCAATAGTGCACAAGCACAATATGAAGTTCTAGAAAGTTCTCCCGACTTAGTCCGGAGAAAAAGTCCCGTGGGTTGTGTGCCGGCTCGGAGTTATCAAGGAGTGTTCAAACACAAATGAAAGTCGGGAAGGCATACCGACCGAGTCAGTAAAAAATATCTCGTTTTGAGATCTCAGAGTTCCAATAGTGGACAAGCACAATATGAAGTTCTAGAAGTTCTCCCGACTAAGTCGGGAGAAAAGTCCCGTGGATTATGTGTCGGCTCGGAGTTATCAAGGAGTGTACAATCGCAAATGAAAGTCGGGAAGGCATACGGGATGTGTGCCGGCTCGAACTCCCAATGGTTTATCATCTGACGGGTCTACAACAATTATTTATTTTTTATATATTATTAAATAATTTTACAACAATTACCTAATATTTTAAAATAAAAAAATATATTTTAAAAAATAAATACTATTATTTTGTAATTTTAACTAAATCAAAAAATAAATTATTTATTTTTATATATTATTAATAATTTTGCAGGAATTAATTATCATTTTAAAATATAGGAAATACATTTAAAAAGTAGAAACTATTATTTTGTAATTTTAACTAAATCAAAAAATAATTTATTTATTTTATATTAATAATAATATTTCAGTAATTAGTTAATATTATAAAATAAACAAATATATTTGGAAAAGTAAAAATTATTAGTTCGTATTTTTTAACTAATATTTTGGTTTATTTATTAATATTTTTATATCTTCAATAATTATTTGTTATTTTTTATTTATATAATTTATTTAATATTTATAAATTAGAAATAACTTATTTTATAGTGTAAATATATTATTTTATATTTTATTCAATATACACTTATAGAATAATTAATTTATAATAATTAATATTGGCTTTAAAATCGAAGTGGGTTCTCCAGCCTTTCAATATCCACTGCTCTCATAAGAGATTATTCTTCTAAGCCTATTATAGGGGGAGGGTGTTAGAGAGGGTGTCAGCGAGCTGGCTGCTTACTTGTGAGTGACTTCCAAGGGTCGAGTCCAGTAGTCACCCTCTCATGAAACAAAGAAAATTTTTCGGCAATGTCGAGAACAATATTCTGGCGACCTGCTCCGGTGGGCAGTGTGAGCGAGCGGCATTCCATAACGTGGGCATCCGATAACCTACCTGGTAGTCGGGCGAGCATGGTGCGGGTGTTGCTTGCTTGTCCAAACATCGCAATTGAGAAGCTAGATTTTTTATTTGAGATGCTGTTCGTGAGTTGGTTGGTTCGATCGAGTGGTCACCTCCGCCGCTCGTGGGCTTTTTCTACCATTGTCTTGAACGAGATTTCGGTAAGCTGCTTAGGCGGGTAGTCTTAGTGAGCGATGTACCGGTACGTGGGCATTCGATAACCTATTAGGTCGTCGGACGAGCATGGTGAGGCGGTCGTTTGTTGGGGCAAAACATCATAGTGGAGTGCCATGTTCTGCGATTAGATGCATTGCTAGCAAATTGCTCGGTTGGTTCGGTAAAGCGGTTCCCCACGCTTGTGGGCATTTCTTAGTAATTATTCGACCGAGATTTCAGTTAGCTGCTTCGATGGGTAGCCTGCGGGAGTGACGTACCAGTACGTGAGTGTTCGATAACCTAGGTGGTCGGGCAATCACGGTGAGGCAGTCGTTTCTTTGGGCAGAACATTGTAGTGGAGAGAGATGTTCTTTGAGTTGATGCATTTTCTTTGAGTTGATGCATTGCTAGTGAAATGCTCTGTCGGTTCGGTAGTGCGGTCCCTTTTTGCTCGTGGGCTTTTTTGCAATATTGCGAACAAGATTTCAACGAGCTACTTTGGTGGGTAGCCTTTGCAAATGACGTGCTGGTACATGGGCATTCGATAACCTAATTGGTGGTCGGGTGATCATGGTGAGGCGATTGTTTGTTTAGGTAAGACATCGGAGTGAAGTGCTACGATCTTGAGTCGAAGCATTGCTCTTGAAGTGCTCGGTTGGTTCGGTTGATTGGTCCCTTGTCCCTAATATTTAAGGATGATGTGTTCCTATTAGACGGTTCGTGTTGCTTCAGTGAAATAAATAATCAAGTTTCTTGATGGTGAGCTTGATTGGATGACATGTTTTGTTGTATGCTCCTTGTGGGTATCGGTAATGGGTGCATTCGGCAAAGTCGAATGTTGGATAAGGCAATGAGCATTGGTTTTTGGAAATTCTTTTGAATTCGGAAACCATGTTCTAATATGATCATGTGCGATCCTAGTGATTTGTTTCCTACGTGCCTATTGGGGCAATGCTTGGGTGTGATTAGTTGTTTGCTGCCATGATGCATATTATGTTTCATGATGGCATATAATTGATTATGTTCGGGCATTGTATATGTATGGTGCGTGAGTGGTGATTGGCTTATATGAGTACGTTGGATCCTTGCTCGAGCAGCGACGCCGTCTCATATATGCCTCTTCAGTTATTGGCTCAAGCATGTCTTGGTTGTTGTTGGTTTCCTGTGTTGAGTACCTATCTTGAAGGCATTTGAATGACTAAAGTGTCAAATTTTTCGCCTTGTGCTGCTCCCTTTTTGTGGATGCGGTGTTGGGTGAACCACAAACCACCATTTGTGTTCCACGTTTAATGCCCCAATTTGTGTGCCTTAAATGTTGGCCCATGGCGCGGTATACGATCTCTTGGACCACTCTCTCCTTTGTAAATTTAGTACGTTGAAGAATATTTTAGCTTCTTCTTTTTTCCAGAAGTCGGGGTTTGTTGCACGTATTAGCTCTAGAATTACTGCGGGTATCCGAGTAGCAGGTACCATCAAACAAGTATACTAATTTAATGAGCTATTCGCAGTTTCACAGTCTGAATTAGCTCATACATTTAAAATAGAAAATTATATAGATCATCAATAGGGTTTTTTTGGGGTTGCCAATCCCCTACAAAGCAAACAAACTAACATACCAAAAAAACGAAATTACAATGCATGTAAAATAAAAGGCATCTACGACGCCTTTTCCTTCCTCCTGTCATGTTTTCTCCTAGTGGTTCACAACTTCTTGAAATTCTTGGTCAGATGGGGCGCCACATTCATGATTGGGTTCGGGTAACCTCAATACCAATTTTAAAGTCATGGAGTCGGTCGAGTTAACAATTGCTCGGCATTTGTTTTCTTCTTCTTTTTAGATTCAATATTTTCTCGATAGTGGCAAGAAAGATCACCTATAGAACCTCTATGGGGACTATAAGTAATCTCAAGAGTTTTATGATCAATTAGGTGAAGTTGACCAATATTATCCAAGAAAATTATAGTTTCATCTGAAAGAGAAGATCGTGGTGTAGAAGGCTCATGGTATAGCAAAGTATCGTTTTGTAGCTGATCTTTCTCTTCGATTGACACTAGACATTCATTCAAATTCTGTTTATTTTTTGACATACCCGTTTCATAAGGGGTGGGCTGCATTTTTGGCTTGGTGACATTCTCCAACTGAGGTGAGGTTGAATCTGACCGTAGCTTTGGGAGTTCCAACAAAGTGTTGGGGGCGACTTCCTCGCTGGGCTAGCCGTCAACCTTAAGGGGCTTCTGTTGCGGGCTATTAATGCCATTGACAGCGACGACCTTAGACGTGCCTCCCACTGACATTTCTGTCTACTTTATAGGAGACTTGCATTCCTTAAGTTCATGCCCGAGATGTTTGCATGAGCAGCAATATGAAGGGATGTTCTCGTACTCCACAGCTTAATTTTGCATCCATCAAGTCGGATTTCAATTTCAGGCATACGAGTTTTAGTTAAGTCAATTTCAATGCACACACGCGGAGTAGAAGCACGGGTTAATTCAGCCGTTGCACTATCAATACGTAGAGGTTTCCCAATCATTGAAGCAATGATGAAAAGACTCCATCGATCAAATAAGTGGACAGGAAGATATGGAAATTGCACCCAAACTGGAGAAAAAGAGGCTTCGACTTGAGGTACAAAATCAGGAATCCATTTGAATACTCGCATCGGAAAGCCAGCCATAGATCAAACTTGGCGACACCATAATCGAGTGTAATCTTCCTCACAAGATAAACAAAGAAGAACATGTTTATGTTCAAGAAGCGAGACCGAGAAATCACCTTTGAGAACAAGGTTTCCCCTTATCAATTTGAAATTTCTCATGGTAGGAAAACCATGTGAAAATTTACCAACCAACGAGAATTCAAAAGGAGCAACAAATTCCTCAAGTTCTTTTTCCGAAAAAAAGATGTGTTTGAGACCATCAACTTCACGGATTTGACCAAATACATTATCGGTACAACCATCATAAAAACTCATCTTTAAATCTGTGTTTGAAACACCAAAAAATCTGTTAGATGTTGGCATGGGATTCGGGCGATTGGGATTGGAATCTGGTAATTTCAGATTCTTAACAATATCTGCATAACTAGGCATTGGACGAGTTTTAGGAGATTCCGAGCAGCACAGCTCAGCAGCCATACCGCTGGAATTAAGCTTCACGGAAGGAGATTCTCGGCTAAGACTTTCATCAGACACCTTTAGGGCAGTTGTAGCCAGTTTTTGGAAAGAAGAAGCATGTACAGGACTAGCGCGCGAAATAGATATCAAAAATGGCGAAGGGTCCTCATCCCTGCAAATGGACGATCCACCCTCAACCAATTTTTGATTTTCCACATCTCCGCCAATCAAGTTCTGAATCGGAACAGCCATATTACCTTGCAAAGGACTCCCTGAACGAGGATGAGCGGCCTGTAAGCCATCAGTGATAAGTCTATGGGTATCACGATGCCCCTTTGATTTCCCTCTCTTTCCAGCCATGAATCGGCGGCGAGAGCTAATAGAAAACCCGACGGCGAGAGGAAATTGTTCCACAGACAGCAATAGAAACTCAATCGTGAAATAGGTGCAGACCACGTGAGACCAAAATTATTGAAAGCCCACCGCACAAGGCGACGGACGAGATTAGAACGGCGGCTACTATCCGAGGTTTGGAGAAAAAATTGGCCGTGAAGGCTAGAATTGAGGAAGATGGGCGATTTTCCTAGAGAGAAGGCAGAGAACATTTATTAGAGAAAGAGCGTCATTTTTTTTTGCTGAATTGGTTCATACTTTTTTTAAAAAAAACACCGAATATATAAAACAGCAAAAATGAGGGTGGACGACTCCCTCTACGCGCCCGAGATTGAGGGTGGACGACTTTCTCTACACGCCCATGAAACCGAGGGTGGCTAGATCCTCACAAAGCCAAAGATGGCTTGGAAGCCGGTAAACATGCTAATATGCTCATAATATTTTCTATTCCTTATATAATGGAAGCCCATTTTGTCAAGGCGAATCAACCCACATATTTTCCCAATGAGATCATGACAGTCCGAGTAGAAATATTCTCTATGAATGCACCCTTCATTCGCAAGGTGGTCCGGAACCGCATTTCCTTCTCTATAAATGTGCGAGTATCGAATATTATATTGGTAGCCAAATTTTGGATTTTAGGGATCAAACCTTGAAGTTGCCATTGACTGGCAGAATCAGAAGTAACCAATTTAATTGTCATGGTAGAATCAACTTCCACCAAAAGATTCTGAACCCCCTCTCCACACAAAGGTCGAGACCACGCCATATTGCAAAAATTTCCGCAAAGGTATTAGTGTGCTCTCCAATGAATTCAGAATAACATAAGATGGGAACCTTTATGGTCCGGGAGGATCCCCCCAGCTGCCGCTAACCCCAGGTTGTCTTTGGCCGCCCCATCCTTATTCAATTTAACCCACCCGAAGGGTGGGGAGCCCAACCGATGGTCGTGATCTTAATTTTGGGAGGTTGGGGGATCGAAATGCACAACTTAGCTGAAAAACCTTCCCCCTGATGCCAAAAGCGCCGAACCTTCTAGGAACCTTAATGTAGTGAAGGTAGTTCCACACTCTGGAGCAAACCCATTTGGCAGTGAAGGGTATCTTTTTAGCTCTTTTATCATTCCTACAACACCAAAGAAACCAACAAATAAGCACGGGGATGATATGGAAAATGTGTAATTTACCTTTCGCTTTGTTGAACTAAATCCTCAGAAATTAGTTCACATTGATGATGTTCGAGCGAGAGAGACCTGCAATCGAGTAAAAAACATCCCACACTTTGGAGGCCAAGGGGCCGGCCACATGGAGATGAAAAACATGGGGTATTAGAAATAATGTCTCTATGTGCCACGCAATCTTAAGTAGGGATCCATTTATTGAATACACGAACCATAAAAATGAAAATTGTAGGGGTGATAACAGCATTCCAGCACAGTTTTAAAATATTATTAACCTCCATACGCTGTCTAATATGATCCCAAGTATTTTCGAAGGAAAAATATACTTTAGAAGAAAGTTTCCAACAAGGTTTATAATTAACAACATTGGACGGAAGGGCACAAATATAGTCGCAATAATCAGGAGGAAGAGAAGCCTGCAGTTTAGATTTATCCCATTCCCCATTAGACCAAAAATCTCTAAGACGAGCTTTGGATTTAGATGGGTGTAAATTAGTAAGGGGACTATAATCACACCACGTATCATGCCCAAACTAAGCATCAGTTGTACCACTATTCCAAAAAATCAGATTATCAGCCAGAAGCCTAATACCGCGCAAACGCTTTCAAATGACCGAATCATATGGGTTGATTTTAACCACCACAGGGAGAAGTCTCTTACAATATTTAGACATAAGAAATTGAGACCAAATATTATTAGAAGTACGAAACCTCCACCATAGTTTATACTTCGCGGCCTTAATGATATCGTTAAGATCCCGAAAACCAATACCTCCCTCACTAGTAAAGTAACAAAGTTTAGACCAGGACGCCCAATGCATTTGCTTTTTAGCATCATTCGAACCCCAAAGGAATTTATTGAAGAGACTCTCAGTGAAAGTGATAATATTAGCCGGAAGTTTAACCACTTGAAAATAATAAAAGGCAATAGAGTTTAAAACATAGCAAATCTTAATTTGTATTTTATGGATAAACTCATGAAACATAGCAAAAGTGGGATTCCCCTTCCAAAGAGGCATCCCCAAGTAAGTCATCGGTAAAGTAGACGTTTGAAACCCCGTAATATTATGCACAAGATTCTCCAAATTAGGGGAATGTTGCTGGATAATATAAAGACTTTTCAAATTATTAATTTTCTGCCGAGAAACACTCTCGTAGTGATTAAGATGATTGTTAAGAATGTGCAAATTACTCTCTGAAGCCTTAAGGAAAAGAAGAGTATCATTGGCATACGATAGATGGGAAATTTTAACATTTTTGCGAATGATATACGCCATTTGAGGATTCTTAGCAAACATATCATCAATGCAACGAGAAAAATAATCCGACGTAATAACAAACAACAAGGGAGAACTAGGATCCCCTTGAGCACTGGACTCACACAAGTTTCTTCCATAGACCATGATTCGAGGTAAGTGGCGATGGAACAACTCTTACCTACTAAATATTACTTATCCAAGAGAATGTACACCGCGCCATGGGGCAACATCTAAGGCACACAAATTGGGGCATTAAACGTGCAACACAATAGGTGGTTTGTGGTTCACCCAACACCGCATCCACAAAAAGGGAGCAATACAAGGTGAAACACTTGACACTTTAGTCGTTCAAATGCCTTGAAGATAGGTACTCAACACAGGAAACACACAAAAGCCAAGACATGCTTGAGCCAATAACTGAAGAGGCATATATGAGACGGTGTCGCTGCTCGACAAGGATCTAATGTACTAATATAAACCAATTACCACTCACGCACCATACTTATACAATTCCCAAACATAAGGAATTATATGCCATCATGAAACATAATATGCATCATGGCAGCAAACAACTACTCATACCCAAGCATTGCCCTGATAGGCACATAGGAAACAAATCACTAAGAGCACACATGATCATATCAAAACATGGTTTCCGAATTCAAAAGAATTTCCAAAAACCAATGCTCATCGCCTTAGCCAACATTCGACTTTGCCCATTACCGATACCCACAAGGAGCATACAACAAAACATGTCATCAAATCAAGCTCACCATCAAGAAACTTGATTATTTATTTCATCGAAGCAACACCAACCATCCGATAGGAACACACCATCTTTAAATATTAGGGACAAGGGACCAATCAAATCAACCGAACCGACCGAGCACTTCAAGAGCAATGCTTCAACTCAAGAACGGATCACTCCACTCCGATGTCTTACCCAAACAAACAACAGACTCACCATGATCGCCCGACTACCAATTAGGTTACTGAACGCCCACATACCGGTACGTCATTTGCAAAGGCTACTCACCAAAGTAGCTCACTGAAATCTTGTTCGCAATATCGCCAAAAAGACCACGAGCAAAAAGGGACCGCACTACCGAACCGATGGAGCATTTCACTAGCAATGCATCAACTCAAAGAACATAGCTCTCCACTACAATATTCTGCCCAAAGAAACAACCGCCTCACCGTGATTGCCCGACCACCTAGGTTATCGAACACTCACGTACTGGTACGTCACGCCCTTAGGCTACCCATCGAAGCAGCTGCTGAAATCTCGCTCGAATAATTACTAGGAAATACCCACAAGCGAAGGGAACCGTTTTCCCAAACCAACCGAGCAATTTGCTAGCAATGCATCTAATCGCAGAACATGGCATTCCACTACGATCTTTTGCCCCAACAAGCGACCGTCTCACCATGCTCGTCTGACGACTTATTAGGTTATCAAACACCCACGTACTGGTACGTCGCTCACTAAGACTACCCGCCAAAGCATCTTACCGAAATCCCGTTCGAGACAATGCTAGAAAAAGACCACGAGCGGCGGAGATGACCGCTCGACCGAACCAACTCACGGACATCATCTCAAATCAAAAATCTAGCTTCTGAATTGCGATGTTTGCACAAGCAAGCAACACCCGCACCATGCTCGCCCGACTACAAGGTAGGTCCGCCCACGTTACGGAGTGCCGCTCGCTCACACTGCCCACCAGAGCAGCTCGCCGGAATATTATTCTCGACATTGCCGAAAAATTTTCTTGTGTTTCATGAGAGGGTGACTACTGGACTCGAACCTTGGAAGTCACTCACATGTAAGCAGCCAGCTCACTGACACCCTCTCTAACACCCTCCCCTATAATGTGCTTATAAAAATAATCCCTTATGAGTGTAGTGGATATTGAAAGGCTCGAGAACCCACTCCGATTTTGAAGCCAATATAAGTTATTATAAATTAATTATTCTATAAGTTTATATTGACTAAAGATATAAAATAATATATTTATACTATAATATAAGTTATTTCTAATTAAATAAATATTAAATAAATTATATAGAGTAATTATTGAAAATATAAATAAAATTAATAAATAAATCAAAACATTAGTCCAAAATTAAGAAATAATAATTTTTATTTTTCCAAATATATTTTATTTATTTTATAATATTAACTAATTAGTGAAATATTATTATTGATATAAAATAAATAAATTATTTTTGATTTAGTTAAAATTACAAAATAATAATTTCTATTTTTTAAATGTATTTTCTATATTTTCAAATGATAATTAATTGCTGCAAAATTATTAATAATATATAAAAATTAATAATTTATTTTTTAATTTAGTTAAAATTACGAAATAAGATTATTTATTTTCTAAAATATATTTTTTATTTTAAAATATTAGTAATTGTTGTAAAATTATGTAATAATATATAAAAAATAAATAACTTAGTCGGTATGCCTTCCCGACTTTCATTTATGTTTGTACAGTCCTTGATAACTCCGAGCAGGCACACAACCCATGGGACTTTTTCTCCCAACTTAGTCGGGAGAACATCTCGAATTTCATATTGTGCTTGTGCACTATTGGAACTCCGAGATATCCGTTGCCGAGATATTTCTTACCGACCAAGTCGGTATGCCTTCCCAACTTTCATTTATGCTTGTACACTCCTTGAAATGACTTTCGGAATTATTAACTTTTTGGCCCAAGCTAGTGGTCCAGGCAATTTTTTAGAATGAGGAGATTGTTGTAGGAAGCATTAGCAAAGATTAGCACATCATCGGCATAAGCCAAATGTAAAATCCGGACATTCTTTTTGATTTGGAAAAATATATCGGGGTAGGTGATGAAAGTTTTATCTAGGAGTCCAGATAAATAGTCCACAACAATCACAAAAAGGATAGGCGATAAGGGATCACCTTGTCTGCTGACCCTGTCAGATTTAAAGAAACCCGCGGCATTACCGTTGATATGAATCGAAAACCAGCAATTAGAGATACAACGATTGATCATGTCAGTCCACTCCTCCGAAAAACCGAAAGCTTTTAAAACATTTAAAAGAAAAGCCCAATTGAGTCTATCATAGGCCTTCTCCATGTCCAATTTGATCATAAGGTTCGAATCGGACCTGGATATGTCGTGGCAAACTTCTTGGGCCGTTAAAATATTATCAGTAATGAGGCGGCCCTTAACAAAACCAAATTAATTGGACAAATTAGGCTGGAGTAAGAATTTTCGGGAGTAAACGACCCAATATAGTAGTGAGAATTTTCGCAATAATTTATAGGAAGTATTACAAAGATTGGGCTGAAAATCTTTCCAGGTGAGGGGAGGGGAACTTTTGGAAAAAAGAGAGATCGTAGTGCATGTAAAAGATTTGGGCATGGGGTTTCCGGAGAAAAAATCCCACACGGCCTCACAAACATTGTTAGGGATAAGGTCCCAGCACTTATGAAAGAACATAGCATTAAAACCATCCAGACCAGCAACACTACCCGGATCAATACAAAAAACAGCAAGTTTAATTTCATCCAGATCCGGCATAGCACAAAGATCACGGTTGTCAGAAGTATTAATAAGGCAGGGGATAATATCCGGCCTAATACTATACGAATTAGAATCAGAACATTTAAAAGCATCGGAGAAGTAATTAACTCCAGAATTTTAGATATTAATGGGATCGGTAATTTGGACATTATCCATGATTTGAAATATACGACTTTTGCTTCTTCTAGATTTCATAAGATCATGAAAAAATCTGGTGTTACGTTCTCCTTCACGACACTACTTTAAATTCGTTTTTTGCTTCCAAAAATCTTCAACCATAGCCATCGTAAGGTTAAGATTGGCTTTGGTTTTTTCAGATCAATAAGATTATTATCGTTTAAATTATTATCAAAATTGCGTTTGGCATCCGACACGAGCACCCCAGCTTCAAAAACTTTAGAAAAAATATCGTTGAAATGGGTTTTATTCCACTCTTTGAGCGTGAGTTTGATTCTCGAAAGTTTATTAAGAAATGTGTACATGCCCGACGAGTGAACCGAGATCGCCCAGGAATCCCTAACAACATTCATAAAATTATTATGCTTGGCCCACATATTTTGAAATCTAAACAAGGGTTTAGGTTTAATGTTTTCTTTAAATCAAAAAGCGCGTCATGAAAATCGTTACGCATGTTATAGCATAAGCATAACGTACATAATGTACATTGACTTAGCTGCCTCGAAAGGCCAACATATACAGATCCTGCATCGCCCCCCACGCCGAAATTTGAGATCGGGTCAGATTCTCTACATTACGTACATAAGCTGAAGCACTTTATGTACGTAAGTCTATGGAAATAACGTATGTTACGCTGGCGCCGTAGCGTACGTTTTAGCCCAAAAATGCAATAATCTACAACATGACTATTACACCCATAGGTGTAATAGGGGCACCATCCTGCAACACGAGGTCATTAATAGGTTCACCAGAATCTATAACAATGAGTTCATTACCATCAAGCAAATTAGGAGCATGAAATGAATTATTAGATAAAACATCCTTGAGGGGAAATATTAGTTTCATGAGAATCTAAGATAGCGAGTTCATCACCCTCATGTCGAACCGAAGAAGGAGCTTGGGGATCACCTAGCCAAACATGGGACGAATTGTTAGACAACAAATTATCCTTTTCTTGGGGGGGGGGGGGGGGAGGGACATTTCAGGGGGGATGTAGTTCTATTAGAAATCAAAGGAGCATCCTGAAGTTTCTCGGCATTTTTATTGTCTTTAACAACATAATTCATTTTCGGAATTTTATTTGTAAAACATTTATTTTTCTCAGCAAAGTTAGGACGAAGTTTATTGTTCTTAATATAGCAGTCCATTTCCTCATGCCCAATATGGTTACAAAATGACAATACCTCGGGAGCCGTTCAAATTGAACATTTATATCAACAGATTTCCCCTCACAAGTAATCGTAAATTTTTCAACCGTGGGTGTCTCAAGATTAATTTCAACACAGATCCGAGCATAATTCAAACGAGATTTAGATAATGTAGCATCATCTGCCATAACAAATTCACCAAAAACACTCGCAATAGTTTTCAAACTACGGACATCACACCACTGTATGGGGAGGGCAAAGGCTTTGAGCCACACCAGAACCACCGGCGGTTCATTTTTAAAATCAAAATCCGGCGTCCGTTTAAGGACCCTCATCGGGAGCCCAACAATCAGGATTTTGCGTTGAATACGAAGTTTAGCAAATTGTTCTTCGTTAAAACAAGTAACTAAAACATGTCGGTGATTCAGATATTGAACTTTGCAAGGTTTATACCCAAGATTGTTAAGGTTTGTATGTATTACCTCATTCGTAGGTTTGTCATAAGATAACTTACCGACCACTGAAAATCGGAATGCTTCGGATGCCTTGTCACATTCTGGTTTGGAAAATCGAACTGTTGGGACTGCCCCGGACCGGTCAATAGAACCAAAAACAGCTTGCATGTGGCCTGGATTGCTAGATATTTCCGCGGCATAAGATTTCATCATCGGTTTGGGAACCACATCAGTCTGGTCGCCGCCGCCGTAGGCCTTGTCACTAGATCCCGCCGGAGAATCGATTGAAATCGCTTTCCCTTTGTCACCAGGGCCAGAAATCCCCTTTGAATTTCCTTCGTTGTCCGAAATACCCTTGGCCGGAACACCAAGATGAATGTTTTCTCCCCCGCTCGCAGGGTGTAAATCCCGAACTAGGGTTTCCGAGATTTTTTCCGCCGGCACTTCCGAGACGGTGGATGTGATGAGATGGACGCTTGAGGGAGAAGGGAAATCATCGATTAAGACCAATATCCCTTTTATCTTTTGGTTCTGGATGATGGTTTCCGTAAGATCTTGAGAGTCGAGTGTAGGGAAATCTTCCAAAGTGACTGTGTTCCCTCCATCCGACAGATTCTGAGTCCGATTCATGGGAGAAGGGTTTGTTATTGTAGATCCCGTAGCGTTCAGTGGGAGATTCATATTATTGGCAAAGAAATTTATGTTCACAAATTTTGGATATGAAGTCGTGGAAGACGGAAGCGAGATAGGATTCAATTCCATCTTGGAAGGACCGACAAAAAAAAGCAAAAAGAGGAGAAACGGGGGCCAAGGCCCGCCACATAGAGGCAGCGAACAAGAGGAAATAAAGACGTTAGGGGTGCAAGTGCCTCTAACGGATATAAGAAAATAAGAACAGGCTGAGAAGAGTCGAATTCTTTAACAACTAGTGCTCATAATATTTTCTACTCCTAATATAAGGGAAACCCATTTTATCAAGGCGAATCATCCCATGGATCTTCCCTATGAGATTCTGACAATCCGAGTAAAAAAAGTCTCTATAAAGGCACCCTTGATTCGCAAGGTGGTCCGCAACCGCATTTCCTTCTCTAAATATGTGCGAGTAGCAAATAGTATTACTTGTAGCCATCTTTTTAATTTTAGAGATCAACCCTTTAAAACGCCATTGGCTTGCGGACTCTGAATTAATCAAATTAATTGCAGTGGTAGAATCCACTTCCAACAGAATGTTCTGAAACCCTCTTTCCACACAAAGGTCGATCCCTCTCCAGAAGGCAAAGAGCTCTGCATAAGTATTAGATTGCTCTCCAATAAATTCATAAAAGTAGAAAATAGGAGTGCCCCGATGGTCCCGAAGCATCCCCCCAGCTGCCGCTAAACCTGGATTGTTTTTGGCCGCCCCATCCGTATTCAATTTAAACCACCCGACGGGTGGCGGAGCCCAACTAACGGCCGTGAGTTTAATTTTGGGAGTCGGGGGGATCGAAATGCGCAGCTTTGCCGCAAAACCTTCTCCCCTGATGCCAAAATTGCCGAGCCTTCCTAGGGACCTTAATGTAGCAAAGGTAGTTCATAACTCTAGAACAAGCCTGTTTGGCCGTGAAAAGAATACTCTTTTATCATTCCTAGGTAGTTCCTTATAAATGCATGGCTTAATATTTGAGACAAGCATATGACTACTGGCAGGATCAACCAGGTAGCATTCCTTACCGACACCGGCAACGCATGAGCTAAGCCACAAGGGCTTATTCAAAACGTGCACGGTCGTCGTTTGCACGAATCTTCGAGCGCATGCTGCGAGGTAAGTGGCGATTGAACAACTCTTACCTACTAAATATTCCGTATCCAAGAGATTGTACACCACGCCATGGGCCAACATCTAAGGCACACAAATTGGGGCATTAAACGTGGAACACAACGGGTGGTTTGTGGTTCACCCAACACCGCATCCACAAAAAGAGAGCAGCACAAGGCGAAAAACTTGACACTTTAGTCATTAAAATGCCTTCAAGATAGGTACTCAACACAGGAAACCAACAACAGCCAAGGCATGTGTAATACCCGGTTGTGAATTCATTTATTATCATTCAGTAACTGTCACTCAGAATTTTTTTCACTCAGTAATAATCATTCATCATTCATATTCAGTCAACTATGTTCACCATTCGGCGTATTGTGGGATCATCACTGTTTGAGATCGAGCCGAGATTATTGTCATCATCATCATCATGTTTTGATTTGCAGTTTGAGAGGTAGCGCACGCTACACATTGTAGTTAGCGCGCGCTAATGAGGTGCATGTAACGCACGCAATTATTCAGTATTAGCGCACGCTAGCGCAAGTGAGGCAGACAGTCCAGAAGGTACTGGGCTGATTTAGGAAATTCATAGCGCACGCTACAAGTGGTAAGTAGCGTACGCTAACTATGCTGGTAACGCACGCTAAGACTTTAGATTAGCGCACGCTAGCGCCGTAATGCAGAGAGAGGTTACGGACTCCGTGATTTTGGATATCAACTTCATCGTGCAGCGCACACTAACATAAGGTTAACGACGCTAAGGACAAAGCTATTAGCGCACGCTACCAAAGGTACTTAGCGCACGCTAACGATTGATCGGGGTCTGGACTACCGGTACACGCGTTAGCGCACGCTAACATCGGGAGTTAGCGCGCGCTAAGTCAGACGATATAAATAGGGCGATTCGGTCCAACTTTCGTCATTTCTTCATTTCTCAATCATTTCGGACGAGCTCGGACGATTCGGAAAGGTCTTTTCGAGCTGCAATCATCTATCATCATCTTCAAGCTTCTAAGTTGGATTAATCATCATCTAAATCAGTTTCATCACTCCAAATCAAGGTAATGATTCTTGGATCTAGAATTTCGGATCTTGGGTGTTTTGCTTTCGATCTCTTCGTGTAAATCGATATTATGTTGGAATATGTTAGATATGGATTATCTATCTTGGATACATGTATTTCTACGAATTCATTGGTGTAATTTCGGAATTTGTGAATAATTGAGGAATTGTTCAAGAACCCTTACGGGTTGACTTTGGAATTTTGGGGGTTTTCGACCAAATGTTGTTGAAATATCGTTCTAAGTATTCCTATTGGATTATCGATAGTATTCATGAGGTTTTGTGGGTTTGAATCATTCATTGGGAGTTGGTTTCAGATGTAATTGAGTTTTGGTTGTAAACAATTGGAGATTGTTTACAACGCGTTTGTTTAAATGCCCCAATGAGTTTCGGGTATTGTTGTATCGACTTTTGAGTTGGTTGTGATCATGCTTGATTCGTGTATTAAGAGAATTGTTGGTTTTGTGTTGTTTAAGGTTGTTCGAGCGGCCGGTAATTTCATTAAGGACGTTGATCGTAGAAGTACCTTCTCGCCTTCGGTATTGAGGCAAGTTTTATACTTGTACTAGTCAATGAGCTAATGTCATCATGTATGTGTATGAATGTGTTGTATCATTCCGAGACTTAGTCTCTTCATGAATTCATTGATATCAAGAGATCGTTCGATACGATACCTTTCGGCAATTTTGCCAAATGTTTATTGTTGTTCGTTAACGGCCGATTCAAGGCATTGTGATAATCATTATTAATGTCATTGTCGATAGCCGGTTTGCGGTATCGATGTATCGATTGTTGTTAATATAGATGTCAAATTAAGACATCGTTGAGATCATTGTTATTCCTGTTTGGATTGTCATTAAAACTGTACAGGCCGATTAAAGGCATTGGCTTATTCACTTCTCACCTTCGTCGTCGGTAACCGATTAAAGGTGCCGATGCATCCTTCATATCATTGTTATCGATTGGCCATTCTCAGGCAAATCGAAATGTTCAATCATTCACTGCATCATTGTTATCGATTGACCTTTCTAAGGTAATCGAGGTATTCACTCATTCATCGTGTCATTGTTATCGATTGGCCGTTCTCAGGCAAATCGAAGTGTTCAATCATTTATGGCATCATTGTTGTCGGTTGGCCGTTCTAAGGCAATCGAGGTGTTAATTTGGGACTGTCAAGGACGGTGTCTATCCGTGTGTTACTATCATCGTGTTGGCCGACTCAGGGCAGCACACTATCATTCATTGCGATACGGCTTCGTGCCGTGGCTTCGGCCCTAATTGTGATACGGCTGGATGCCGTGGCTTCGGCCCTCATTGTGATACGGCTTCGTGCCGTGGCTTCGGCCCTCATTGATACAGCTTCGGGCTGTTTTGAATTCAGGTGTTTGTGATATTTGTTAACTTCCGCTGAACGACTTTCAGGCCCTTTGTAATGTCTTGGTATTTTCATTGGAGCCTTTGGGCATTATGATTCATATTAAATTCAGTTCTGGTTTGGTTCATGTTGTTTAATTCATTGTGGTATTCTGTGATTATGATTCGCCGTTGGGCATTTATGTTCTAACCTGTCGAACAGGTATTAATAGTACGCCGTGGGCATAGTATTTCACGAATGCTCGGTTCTTACCTTGTTTTGTGAGCATCTCGTATTATTATCATCATTGTACCGTTTCATTCTGCCTTTGGATGCATATCATGTTATACATGTATTTGATGTTCATTATCTGGATGACTGACCCCGTGGGGGCGGAACATGTTTTTTTTCATGTTTTAGGTGCTTGCGAGGAGAGAGTTGAGACACAGGGGCATGATGATGGCAACGAGGCATTCTAGCGATACTAGTCCGAGTTGTTCATTGTCGGTCAGTCAGTTGGAGTGTACTCCAGTCTCGTCAGTTGTTGTCGTGTTGTATTACCCGAACAGATGTTCGTGGATGTTATTGTATTTCATTTTTGGCCATGTAGGCCACTTTTGTCGTTGAAATTCCTTATCGGAATATTGTGTCGGATGTCATGGTAGGGACTATGATTTTCCCTTGTTGTGTTATTTAATGTATTTTTAGTCATGTTCGCCTGGTGGATCTCCTGGCATGGGGTCCACGACCGTAATAACTTGATAGGATTTGGGGGTGTTACAGAAATGGTATCAGAGAGTTGGGTTGTGAAATACCCTGAGATGTGAGTTATGTGGTCCTACCGACGCGGTAGTAGTGGGATTTTCAGGTTATGACAATCTAGTCAGTCAGGTTTTGTGAGTCGTAATATTAGTGCGACTGCAAGAGTCATTCATTCATCGAGTCGTCGTCAGTGAAGACTAGTATCGCGAGACCTCGAAGCTTCGTATGACCTGTGTAAGGACTCGATTCTCTTTATGTTCATACATTCATCATGTCATTAATTGTTCATGCCTTGTTGAAACCTATATGCGATATTAGTGTTATGATTGATTCATGACTAATTGTTTTGGGACACGTGTGGCTTGTGTAAGCATTAAGGATCAACTCATTCATCGCAATAATCCTCAATCATCATTCCGATCTTGTCGATCATGTTAATTCATTCATCACTCACCAATATCATTACTCACTCAATTCATCACTCGGATAATTCATTCATCACTCACCAATATCATTACTCGGTTAATTCATCACTCAGATAATTCATTCATCACTCGATCAATATCATTACTCGATTAATTCATCACTCGATAATTCATTCATCACTCGATCAATATCATTACTCGCTTAATTCATCACTCGATAATTCATTCATCACTCACCAATATCATTTCTCGGTTAATTCATCACTCGGTTAACTCATTCATCACTCAGTTAATTCATTCATCATTGATCAATATCATTGCTCGGTTGCTTCGTTCATCACTCAATTAACCTCATCGCTCGGCTAATTCATTCATCACTCAATTAATATCATCGTTTAGCTAATTCACTCGTCACTCAGTCAATCTCATTGCTCAGTTAATTCATTCCTCATTCAGTCAATCTCATTGTTCAGTTAATTCATTAATCGTTCAGCCCATCTCACGGTTCAGTTGTTGATCTTGAGGATCGAATTTTCAACCTTGTTAACTTGTTCAAGGTAATCATTTCAGGAATTTCATCAGGCAATCATGTTACCTCATTTGATGTTTCATACGGTCTTATCATACTCTGACGTAATGTCGACGATCATTTCATTAAATCATTAATGCATTCATTGTGTTAGAGCGTGTATGCTCATTATTGTCACTCTGTAACGTGATCATAATGCGATATTCATGCGGAATCTATAATCATCATGTGACTTTCCTACTTCAGTATGGATAGAGCTGTCAGAGGACGCAGGGGAAGAGGCCGCGATGCAGTAGGGAACCCGGGATCTCGTGTGCATGCCCACACGAACGCGAGGGATATCATTAATTCATCAAATAGCGAGGCTACTCATTCATCAGCAGATAATCATTCACTGTCAGGGAGTCGTACCCGAGAGGCATCTCACTCGGAAGGTGTTCGGGTTGATCCATTCATATTTATGCAGGGCATGATGGCCCAGATGACTCAGATGACGCGGATAGTGGAGACCATGCAGACCTCGATGGTTCGTGGTCCACCGCAACAGGGATGCCAGGTGCCATTTCATGGACAGACTGGAGGAGTGAATCAGATTGTCGGCAATATCTCTCGTCAGATGCCGCCTACTTTTGAGGGTTCGTCGGAACCAGCTGATATTGTTCATTGGCTCGAGCATTTTGATAAACTCTTCGACATGGTTCAGTGTCCGGAAGAGAGTAAAGTGGCAGTAGCGGCTTATTACTTGAGTAAGGGCGCTTATTCGTGGTGGCTTTCTGTGAAACCCATCGATCGTGATTGTATTTGGAGTGAGTTCAAGACTCTCATGTTAGAGAGGTATTATCCGGCTCCACTTCGTGAAGCCAAGTTGTCAGAAGTTTTGAACCCCGAATCCGTCGAGGACGAGGGTGTTATTGTCATTGCTGAGAAGTTTCAGGGACTACTTCAGTTTGCTTCGTCAATTATCCGGACTGAGGCGGATAAAATTAAGTATTTTAGCAAGAGGCTAAATCCGCAGTTGAGGATGCAGTTGTTCAATCACAATTGTAAATCACTTAGTGAGTTCATCGGGAAGGCTCTTGGAGCAGAGCTTTTAATCAAGGAGCTTACTCAGAAGCATCCTTCAGTTTCTTCAGGTGAGAGGACTAGAATGTCGGCTCGTTCAGAGGGACATCGGGCTCCGACGTCCAAGGGGTCATTTTCTAGTCGTCTTCGTGCTGGGATAGCATCTTCCTCTCAGGCGGCGAGTTCGACTGTTGTTTGCTTTAACTGTGATTCAGCAGGTCACGTTAGTACCCGGTGTACGGTGCCAGCTATTGTTTGTTTTCTGTGTGGGAGGCAGGGACACCGGCAGAAATACTGCAGGGGTTCTAACGCCAGTAAATCTCATGAGAGCTCAAGGGCCTCGAGATACTTCGTTACTCCAGCCCGTACTTCATTCAAGGGGCCCTATCAGGCTTCGAGAGCCCGAGGTAAGGACATTCATCACCAGTTTGAGTAAGTTAATTCTTGCTCGGTAGGAGGATAATCATTCATTTCATTGTCGTTCATTCATTCATATAACTCATTCACCATATATATCAATCATGTTGGGACACATAATTATCGATTAATCATTCAATTCACGAGGAACGGCGGTTCCAATCACTTCAAGGAACTATCACTCATGACATTATTAATTCATCTTGGTGAGTCATTCTAAATCCTTGTCGGATTTGTAGTCATTTATCATTCATCATTCATTCTTGTCACTTTCATTCTCGTGACCTTCTGAGGTCTTAGTTAGCGGCGAGTTCATCGTCGGATATACCTTAAATCGATGATATAGGAGGATATCGATGTTGGGTACATTTGAGATGTAACCTTGTTTTGGATGACTGTGTAAATCTATCCGTAATAATGTATCGTTACTGTGGCTCATTTATTGTTGATCTATCTTATTATGATCATATTCGAGAATCTTGAGATTTGGGTCCTTTGTTGGGAGTTCATCCCTCCGGCGTTGTGCTCGAGATTTCGTGATAATTTGAGGAATCGCTCACTGTGTTTCGAGACGTCAAGTCTTGGGGACTTGGGCTTGCGGTTGATTTGGTCCCAAGGACTATTTGGGCGTTATTGTCTTCAGATCGTGATGGATAGATCATATCCCGAGTTGTTTACCCTCAGTTTGGAGGACGAAACTCTTTTTAAGGGGGGGAGTATGTAATACCCGGTTGTGAATTCATTTATTATCATTCAGTAACTGTCACTCAGAATTTTTTTCACTCAGTAATAATCATTCATCATTCATATTCAGTCAACTATGTTCACCATTCGGCGTATTGTGGGATCATCACTGTTTGAGATCGAGCCGAGATTATTGTCATCATCATCATCATGTTTTGATTTGCAGTTTGAGAGGTAGCGCATGCTACACATTGTAGTTAGCGCGCGCTAATGAGGTGCATGTAACGCACGCAATTATTCAGTATTAGCGCACGCTAGCGCAAGTGAGGCGCATACCCAAGGTACCGGGCTGATTTGGGAAATTCATAGCGCACGCTACGAGTGGTAAGTAGCGACGCTAACTATGCCGGTAACGCACGCTAAGACTTTCGAGTAGCGAACGCTAGCGCGCCGTAATGCAGGACGGAGGTTCGGACTCCGTGATTTCGATATCAACTATCGTGCAGCGCACACTAACATAAGGTTAACGTCGCTAAGGACGGCCGTTAGCGCACGCTACCAAAGGTACTTAGCGCACGCTAACGATTGATCGAAGTCTTGGACTACCGGTACACGCGTTAGCGCACGCTAACATCATGAGTTAGCGCGCGCTAAGCTGGGACAGTATAAATAGGACAGTTCGGTCCAACTTTCGTCATTTCTTCATTTCTCAATCATTTCGGACGAGCTCGGACGATTCGGAAAGGTCTTTTCGAGCTGCAATCATCTATCATCATCTTCAAGCTTCTAAGTTGGATTAATCATCATCTAAATCAGTTTCATCACTCCAAATCAAGGTAATGATTCTTGGATCTAGAATTTCGGATCTTGGGTGTTTTGCTTTCGATCTCTTCGTGTAAATCGATATTATGTTGGAATATGTTATATATGGATTATTTATCTTGGATACATGTATTTCTACGAATTCATTGGTGTAATTTCAGAATTTGTGAATAATTGAGGAATTGTTCAAGAACCCTTACGGGTTGACTTTGGAATTTTGGGGGTTTTCGACCAAATGTTGTTGAAATATCGTTCTAAGTATTCCTATTAGATTATCGATAGTATTCATGAGGTTTTGTGGGTTTGAATCATTCATTGGTAGTTGGTTTCAGATGTAATTGAGTTTTGGTTGTAAACAATTGGAGATTGTTTACAACGCGTTTGTTTAAATGCCCCAATGAGTTTCGGGTATTGTTGTATCGACTTTTGAGTTGGTTGTGATCATGCTTGATTCGTGTATTAAGAGAATTGTTGGTTTTGTGTTGCTTAAGGTTGTTCGAGTGGCCGGTAATTTCATTAAGGACGTTGATCGTGGAAGTACCTTCTCGCCTTCGGTATTGAGGCAAGTTTTATACTTGTACTAGTCAATGAGCTAATGTCATCATGTATGTGTATGAATGTGTTGTATCATTCCGATACTTAGTCTCTTCATGAATTCATTGATATCAAGAGATCGTTCGATACGATACCTTTCGGCAATTTTGCCAAATGTTTATTGTTGTTCGTTAACGGCCGATTCAAGGCATTGTGATAATCATTATTAATGTCATTGTCGATAGCCGGTTTGCGGTATCGATGTATCGATTGTTGTTAATATAGATGTCAAATTAAGACATCGTTGAGATCATTGTTATTCCTGTTTGGATTGTCATTAAAACTGTACAGGCCGATTAAAGGCATTGGCTTATTCACTTCTCACCTTCGTCGTCGGTAACCGATTAAAGGTGCCGATGCATCCTTCATATCATTGTTATCGATTGGCCATTCTCAGGCAAATCGAAATGTTCAATCATTCACTGCATCATTGTTATCGATTGACCTTTTTAAGGCAATCGAGGTATTCACTCATTCATCGTGTCATTGTTATCGATTGGCCGTTCTCAGGTAAATCGAAGTGTTCAATCATTTATGGCATCTTTGTTGTCGGTTGGCCGTTCTAAGGCAATCGAGGTGTTCATTTGGGACTGTCAAGGACGGTGTCTATCCGTGTGTTACTATCATCGTGTTGGCCGACTCAAGGCAGCACACTATCATTCATTGTGATACGGCTTCGTGCCGTGGCTTCGGCCCTAATTGTGATACGGCTGGATGCCGTGGCTTCGGCCCTCATTGTGATACGGCTTCGTGCCGTGGCTTCGGCCCTAATTGTGATCTGGTGGATGCCGTAACCCTCATTGTGATACGGCCGTGCCGTGGCTTCGCTCATTGATACTGACTTCGCTTTTGAATTCAGTGTTTGTGATATTTGTTAACTTCCGCTGAACGACTTTCAGGCCCTTTGTAATGTCTTGGTATTTTCATTGGAGCCTTTGGGCATTATGATTCATATTAAATTCAGTTCTGGTTTGGTTCATGTTGTTTAATTCATTGTGGTATTCTGTGATTATGATTCGCCGTTGGGCATTTATGTTCTAACACATCGAGCAATTATTAATAGTATGCCGTGGGCATAGTATTTCACGAATGCTCGGTTCTTACCTTGTTTTGTGAGCATCTCGTATTATTATCATCATTGTACCGTTTCATTCTGCCTTTGGATGCATATCATGTTATACATGTATTTGATGTTCATTATCTGGATGACTGACCCCGTGGGGGCGGAACATGTTTTTTTCATGTTTTAGGTGCTTGCGAGGAGAGAGTTGAGACAGAGGGGCATGATGATGGCAACGAGGCATTCTAGCGATACTAGTCCGAGTTGTTCATTGTCGGTCAGTCAGTTGGAGTGTACTCCAGTCTCGTCAGTTGTTGTCGTGTTGTATTACCCGAACAGATGTTCGTGGATGTTATTGTATTTCATTTTTGGCCATGTAGGCCACTTTTGTCGATGAAATTCCTTATCGGAATATTGTGTCGGATGTCATGGTAGGGACTATGATTTTCCCTTGTTGTGTTATTTAATGTATTTTTAGTCATGTTCGCCTGGTGGATCTCCTGGCATGGGGTCCACGGCACTGTAATAACCCAATAGGATTTGGGGGTGTTACAGCATGCTTGAGCCAATAACTGAAGTGGCATATATGAGACGACGTCGCTGCTCGAGCAAGGATGCAATGTACTCATATAAACCAATCACCAATCACTCACCATATGTATACACTGCCCAAACATAAGGAATTATATGCCCTCATGAAACATAATATGAATCATGGCAGCAAACAACTACTCACACCCAAGCATTGCCCCGATAGGCACGTAGGAAACAAATCACTAGGAGCACGGAAGGGGATCTGGTGCAGTACAGCACCATGCTGTGCTGCACCCCACCGTCGGATCACACACACCCGCACGGGTGTGTGTGTGCCGTGTGTGATCCGACGGCGGATCTGGTGCACAGCATGGTGCTGTACTGCACCAGATCCGAACCCTAGGAGCACACATGATCATATCAAAACATGTTTTCCGAATTCAAAAGAATTTTCAAAAACCAATGCTCATTGCCTTAGCCAACATTCAACTTTCCCGATTGCACCCATTACCGATACCCACAAGGAGCATACAACAAAACATGTCATCCAATCAAGCTCACCATCAATAAAACTTGATTATTTATTTCACCGAAGCAACACCAACCGTCCGATAGGAACACACCATCTTTAATATTAGGGACAAGGGACCAATCAAATCAACCAAACCGACCGAGCACTTCAAGAGCAATGCTTCGACTCAAGAACGTAGCACTCCACTCCGATGTCTTACCCAAACAAACAACAGCCTCACCATGATCGCCCGACCACCAATTAAGTTATCGAACGCCTATGTACCGGTACGTCATTTGCAAAGGCTACCCACCAAAGTAGCTCACTACAATCTTGTTCACAATATTGCCAAAAATCCCACAAGCAAAAAGGGACCGCACTACCGAACCGACGAAGCATTTCACTAGCAATGCATCAACTCAAAGAACATAGCTCCCCACTACAATGTTATGCCCAAAGAAACGACCGCATCACCGTGATTGCCCGACCATCTAGCTTATCAAACACTCACGTACAGGTACGTCACTCCCTCAGGCTACCCATCAAAGCAGTTGACTGAAATATCGGTTGAATAATTACTAGGAAATGCCAACAAGCGAGGGGAACCGCTTTACCGAACCAATCGAGCAATTTGCTAGCAATGCACATGGCACTCCACTATGATGTTTTGCCCCAACAAGCGACCGCCTCACCATGCTCGTCCGACGACCTAATAGGTTATCAAATGCCCACGTACCAGTAGGTCGCTCACTAAGACTACGCACCTAAGCAGCTTACCGAAATCGCGTTCGAGACAATGCCAGAAAAATCCCACGAGCAGCGGAGGTGACCGCTCGATGGTCGAATGACACTATTATTTAACCATTGTTTATGGGAAAAATACTAGCGTCGAAAGGAGGGCTCTTTGGGATGACCTTCTTGCGGTTAGCAATGATCAGGGCCCGTGGATGATGGGAGGCAATTTTAATATTGTTTTACACCCCTATGAGAAAAAAGGTGAGGCGTTTTTTTTTAAAATCAAAAAGTGTGTCATGAAAATCGCTACGGACGTTATAGCATAAGCATAACGTACATAATGTACGTTGACTTAGCTGCCTCGAAAGGCTAACATATCCAGATCCTGCACCGCCCCCATCTCCGAAGGGATGGGGGAAGCCCCACCTTTTTTTCTCATATGGGTGTAAAACAATATTAAAATAACCTCCCACCATCCACGGCCCCTGATTATGGCAAACCGCAAGAAGGTCATCCCAAATAGCCCTCCTTTCGACCGTAGTGTTTTTCCCATTGAGAATGGTTAAATAACAGAGGATGGGAGAGGCATTTGGGGTGACTTTCATGTGGAGCAAATGATCAGTGTTTATTAAGATTTGTAAAGTAGGATGATGATCAAAGAAAACCCAGATATGATTACTCTGGTTAGCAACAACCTTATCAAAACCCAAATATCTACAAAAATAGGCCGAATCAAGTGAAACTTTTGGCTCGATCAGGGCCAAAATATTCACTTGGTGGTCTCTACTAAGATTTTTGACATTACGTTTAGCATCTTTTTTACCCATCCCCCTACCGTTCCAAATAAGGGTGCTAAGCATTAGACACATTAAGGGGTTTTTGAATTATAGCGCTCCTCCTCCTGTGCTCCGTGTTATTTATGTCAACGAGGCCTTGGCCTTCCGTATTAACAACGAGACCCTGGGCCTCCCTTTCCAGTTGGCACCCATATTCAATATCTCGGAGCCATCTACGCTCTTTCCTCAGACTTCATGGGGATTTAGGAAGGGGAGGAGGCAGGGCCAAAACCAAAGGCCGAGACCCATATTTCCCTGCACAAACATCAATATCATCATCAAGGGCAACAACAGGAGTGTCCAAGTCGGACTCAGTGACTCCACAACACTCATATGAAGCTGAGTCAGTGTCCCTAGAAAGGTCACTGTTCTCTACTTCCTTATGTTTCTTGTAAGAGCGCTCAGGGATATCCTTGACTGCTTCTTCTGTCTTGGCGAGAGAGTTAATGTCCAGTTTTGGGGGGGTTCCTCCAGCTGGGCCAGGACAAGATCAGGGGAGAGTAAATATCTCCCAGGCATGCCAGGCTTATCAGCCAGAGGTGTAATAGGGGCCCCATCCTGCAACACGAGGTAATTAATAGGTTCAGCAGAATCTATAACAATGAGTTCATCACCATCAAGAAAATGAAGAGCATGAAATGAATTATTAGATAAAACATCCTTGACAGGGGCAGCAGTATCTTGCACATGAGGGAAATATTAGTTTCATGAGAATCTAAGATAGCGAGTTCGTCACCCTCCTGTCGAACCGAAAAAGGAGCTTGGGATCACCTAGCAAAACATGTGACGAATTGTTAGACAACAAATTATCATTTTTTTTGTTGGGGGGACATTTCAGAGGGGATGTAGTTCCATTAGAAATCAAAGGAGCATCCTGAAGTTTCTAGGCATTTTTATTGTCTTTAACAACATAATTCATTTTCGAAATTTTATTTGTAAAACATTTATTTTTTTTCAGCAAAGTTAGGACAAAGTTTATGGTTCTTAATATAGCAGTCCATTTCCTCAAGCCCAATATGGTTACAAAAATGACAATACCCCGGAATCCGTTCAAATTGAACATTTATATCAATAGATTTTCCCTCATAAGTAATCGTAATTTTTTCAACCGGGGGTGTCTCAAGATTAATTTCAACACAGAACCGAGCATAATTCAAACGAGATTTAGATAATGTAACATCATGTGCCATAACAAATTCACCAAAAACGCTCGCAATAGTTTTCAAACTATGAACATCAAACCACTGTATGGGGACGACAAAGGCTTTGAACCACACCGGAACCACCGGCGGTTCATTTTTAAAATCAAAATCCGGCGTCCATTTAAGGATCCTCATCGGGAGCCTAACAATCGGTATTTTATGTTGAATACGAAGTTTAGCAAATTGTTCTTCGTTAAAACAAGTAATTAAAACATGTCGGAGATTCAGATATTGAATTTTGCAAGGTTTATACCCAATATTGCTAAGGTTTGTACGTATTACCTCGTTCATAGCTTTGACATAAGAGAACTTACCGACCACCGAAAACCGAAAGGCTTCGGACGCCTTGTCACATTCTGGTTTGGAAAACTGAACCATTGGGACTGCCCCGGACCGGTCAACAAAACCAAAATTACCTTGCATGTGGCCTGGATCTCCAGATATTGCCGTGGCTAAAGATTTAATCACCGGTTTGGGAACCGCATCGGTCTGGTCACCGTCGCTGTAGGCCTTGTCACTAGATCCCACCGGAGAGTTGATGGAAATCGCTTTCCCTTTGTCACCAGGGCCAGAAATCCCCTTTGAATTTCCTTTGCTGTCCGAAATACCCTTGGCCGGAACACCAAGATGAATGTTTTCCCCCCCGCTCGCAGGGTGTAAATCCCGAACTAGGGTTTCCGAAATTTTTTCCGCCGCCACTTCTGAGACTGTGGCTGTGATGAGACTGAGGCTTGAGGGAGAAGGGAAATCATCGATTAAGACTGATATCCCTTTTTTTCTTTTGGTTCTGGATGTTGGTTTCCGTAAGATCTTGAGAGTCGAATGTAGGGAAATTTACCAAAGTGACTGTGTTCCCTACATCCGACAGATTCTGAGTCCCATTCATGGGAGGAGGGTTTGTTATTATAGATCCCGTAGCGTTCAGTGGGAGATTCAGATTATTGGCAAAGAAATTTCTGTTTGCAAATTCCGGATATGAAGTCGGGGAAGACGGAAGCGAGATAGGCTTTGATTCCACCTTGGAATGACCGACAAAAAAAGCAAAAAGAAGGAGAAACGGGGGAAAATAAAGACGTTAGTGTTGCAAGTGCCTCTAACGGATATAGGAAAATAAGAACATGCGGAGAAGAGTCGAAAGAAATGTAGAGAGAAGGAGGAGAAAAAAATTCTAGAGAGGGAGAACATCCGGAAAATGAATTAGTTCATACTTACACATTGAATTAGTTCATACCTTTTTTTTCATACTTTTTTTGTTCTTTTAAAAAATATATATTAATAACAGAAATGAGGGTGGGCGACTCCCTCTACACGCCAAGGATACCGAGGGTGGCTAGATCCTCACAAAGCTAAATTCTTTAACAACCAACAAGCCGGTCCAAACATGACATGAAAGCCCGAAAAACTAGTGCTCATAATATTTTGTACTCCTAATATAAGGGAAACTCATTTTATCAAGGCGAATCATACAATCCGAGTAGAAAATGTCTCTATGAAAGCACCCTTGATTCGCAAGGTGGTCCACAACCGCATTTCCTTCTCTAAATATGTGCGAGTAGGATCAAGCCTTTAAGATGCCATTGGCTTGCGGACTCTTAATTAATCAAATTAATTGCAGTGGTAGAATCCACTTCCACCAGAATGTTGTGAAACCCTCTTTCCACACAAAGGTCGATCCCTCTCCATATGGCAAAGAGATTCGCATAAGTATTAGATTGATCTCCAATAAATTCATAAAAGCAGAAAATAGGAGTGCCCCGATGGTCCCGAAGGATCCCCCCGGCTGCTGCTAAACCTGGATTGTTTTTGGCCGCCCCATACGTACTCAATTTAAACCACCTGGCGGGTGGCGGAGCCCAACTGACGGTCGTGAGCTGGGGGGATCGAAATGCACAACTCTACCGCAAAACCTTCCCCCTAATGCCAAAAGTGCCGAGCCTTCCTAGGGACCCTAATGTAGCGAAGGTAGTTCAAAACTCTAGAACGAACTCGTTTGGTAGTGAAAGGAATCTTTTTAACTCTTTTATCATTCCTAGGTAGTTCCTTTTTTTTTTAAAAAAAACGAGATTTATTCAACACATCAGAAATGTGGGGGGACGAGGCCCACTACACGCCCTAAGAGATCGAGGGAGGACGAGCCCCTCTACACGCCCAATCTTAATTAAGACAAAATAAAACACGGCCAACAAGCGGCCTACTTGAGTCTAACATAAGGGAAACCGCTTTTGTCCAGTCTAATCATACCACGAATCTGCCTGGATATATCCAACGGGCTGTAAAGACGAAAATTTCTGGACTTGTATCCTTCATTGGCTAAGTGGTCCGCAATGGCATTCCCTTCCCGATAGATATGGGAAAACGAGATATCCATAGAGCGACGAAATGACAAGATTTTGTGCCGAATGCTTTGAAGTTGCCAATTTCCAATGTTTGGCGAGGTAATAAAAGAAAGAGCAAAAGCCGAATCCACCTCAACCCAAACCTTCTGAATATTCCTCTCATAGCAAAGGTCCAATGCTCTCCAAATGGCAAAAAGCTCGGCAAAGTTATTGGTGTGGTTGCCGATAAATTCGTGAGACGCAAAAATCGGATCACCCGAACAGTTTCTGGCTATACCTCCCGCGGCCGACTCCCCGGGATTACCTTTCGATGCCCCATCCGTGTTGATTTTGGTAATCCCGAGGTCCGGTTTAACCCATCTAACTATGATAATTTTTTTTTCTTTTTTTTATTACAGTTACAATGGCAGCTGCTAATGAAATTACATGGACAGAAATTCAATCCCAAAATATCCACGAGAGCCGGTGCACCAAACCAGACCCGCGGCTTAAGGACCCGGTGCCCTTTGATCAAAGACAAGTAGCCCCAAATGCGATCGCACACTCTTTGGGCCGTGAAAGGAATCTTCTTGACCCGCATGTCATTCCTAGAACACCAAATAAACCATAGGATAAGAATAGGGATAATACGCAAAATGTGGATATCTCCTGAGGATTTATTAAACCAATTGGTAATAACCAAGTTAATATTATTAGTTTGAAAAATAGGAATCCCAACTAAAGCGCAGAAGTTAGCCCAAACCGCCGAGGCTACCGGCCCATTAAGAAAAAGATGAGGAAAATCCTCAACGCCATCACAACAAAAACAAGCATTGTCGGCAATGATACCCCTGGTTCTAAGACCATCCGGGGTGGGGAGCCATTTTTTTAAAAGCCTAACCATGAAAAAGGACATAGTGGGAGTAATGATTTGATTCCAGCAAAATTTTAAAATATTGGGATTGTCTTGGCGTTGCCGAACCTCCTCCCAAGCACTTTTAAAAGAAAAACCACCGTGAGAGGTTAGTTTCCATAATACTTTACGACCGACTATATCCCCATCCCCATGTGTGGGAAAGGCCATAATGTAGTCTCCAAGATCCGAAGGGATAACGACTAGTAGTTTTGCCCGATCCCAGCCATTATGAGACCAAAATTGATTGATACTAGCATTCGAGCGGGTATTAGAGACCCATTGGGATAACGGACTAAAATCGCACCAATTGTCGTGCCAAAAAGAAATATCACCATCACCGATATCCTAAAAGATCCATTTGTCCGCTATACACCGGATGCTACAAAGATTTTTCCACGTAGGAGAATCATAAGGGTTAATTTTAAAAATCATGGGATGGAGGCATTTACAGTACTTAGCACGCATAAAATTGGACCAAATATTTGAAGAAGTCCGAAAACGCCACCAAAGTTTGATTTCAGCCGCTTTAATGATGTCCCTCATACTCCTACACCCGAGACCACCCTCCTCCTTAGGGTAGCATAACTTGAGCCATGCCCCCCCAATGGAGTTGCTTTCTATTATCGTTAGATCCCCAAAGAAATTTGCTGAAAAGACGTTCGAAAAAAGTAATGACATTCTTTGGGGGTTTAAGAACTTGGAGACAATAGAACGGAATCGAGCTCAAGGTCGTTTTAATGAGCTCAAGCCTACCTCCCGTAGTTAGCAGAAGATGATTCCATGACTGAAATTTAGAACAAGTTTTGGAAATCAAATCTCCATACATGTCAAAAGTTTGGTTACCTTTCCAAAGTGGGGAACCCAAATAATTGAACGGGAGATTAGTTTGGGAAAATCCAGTCGTTTGTTTGACAATGCAGACTAACGGGTTATTCGGCTTGGCAAAAATAAAATGACTTTTAGAATTGTTCACTTTTTGGCCCGAGCTCGCCGTGTAGTGGTCCAAGCAATTCTTGAGTATGAGGAGATTATTATAGGAAGCCTTAGTAAAGATCAGCACATCATCGGCGTAAGCTAGATGGGTGATCCGAACATTCTTCCTAATTTTAAAAAACATGTTGGGGTGGGAGTTAAAAGTTTTGTCCAGGAGCCTCGATAGATAATCAGAAGCAATCACAAAGAGGAGAGGGGATAAAGGATCACCCTGTCTAATGCCCCTCCCAGATTTAAAAACCCCCGCAGCATTACCGTTAATGAGAACAGAAAACCAGCAATTTGATATACAACGATTTATCATGTCGGTCCACTCATCACAAAAACCAAATGCTTTAAGGATATTCAAAAGAAAAGCCCAATTAAGTCTATCATAGGCCTTTTCCATGTCTAATTTGATCATCAGATTCGAATCGTCCCTGGATATGTCATGACAGACTTCTTGGGCTGTTAAAATATTATCAGTGATAAGACGACCCTTGACGAAACCCGATTGGGCAGGGCTAAGAATTTTGGGAAGAAAGCGGCCCAAACGGGTACTAAGAATTTTCGCAATGATTTTATAAGTTGTGTTGCAAAGACTAATCGGCCTGAAGTCTTTCCAAGCTAGGGGAGGGGATATTTTCGGAATAAGAGAAATCGTAGTGCAAGTGAATGATCTGGGCATGGGGTTTCCGGAGAAAAAATCCCACACGGCCTCACATACATCCTTAGCGATAACATCCCAACACTTATGAAAAAACAAAGCATTAAATCCATCCGGCCCAGCCACACTATCCGAATCAATATTAAAAACAGCACATTTAATCTCATCCACATCCGGCATAGCACACAAAACACGATTATCAGAATTATCTAAGGTATAGGGAATAATATCCGGCCTAATACTTTCAAAATCGGGTTCTGAGCATTTGAAGGCATTAGAAAGGTAATTAACTCCAGAATTTTGGATAGCATCAGGGTTAGATATTTGAACATTGTCCATAATTTGAAAAATACGACTTTTACTTCTTTTGGATTTAATGATATCATGGAAGAATTTAGTGTTGCGTTCCCCTTCAATGCACCATTTTAAGTTCGTTTTTTGTTTCCAAAAATCTTCTTCCATAGCCATCACAAGGTTGAGATTAGCTTTGGTTTTCTTTAACAAGATAAGATTACTATCCGTAGGGTCATTATCAAAATCACGTTCAGCCCCGGACGCAAGGTCCCTAGCTTCGGAGACTTTAGAAAAAATATCACCAAAGTGAGTTTTATTCCACTCCTTAAGAGTAAGTTTGATTCTATTCAGTTTATTAAAAAGTTTGGACATGCCCGAAGAGGGAACCGAGATCGCCCACGAGTCCCGAACGACATTAAGAAAATCCTTGTGTTTGACCCACGTGTTCTGGAATCTAAAGGATGGTTTAGATTTAAAATTGTTAATACCGAACGAGCATAGAATCGCAGCATGATCCGAATGAAAGCGAGATAGGTGTTTCACAACCGAATCCGGAAAAGTGTCAAACCATTCCGGCGAGTGTAAAACCCTATCCAGCCTTTGCCAAATCAAGTTACTGTACTACGTAAAAGGCGAACCAATAAATCCAAAATCAACAAGATTACAATCAAAAAGAGAGTCATTAAAATCTTCCATCTCCGATGGGATGGGGGCGGCCCCGTCTTTTTTCTCAGTAGGCTGTAAGATAATGTTAAAGTCTCCCCCGACCATCCACGGCCCCTTATTATTACTAACCGCGAGAAGGTCATCCCAAAGAACCCTCCTTTCAACCCTAGTGTTTTTCCCATATACAATGGTTAAAAAATAGGGGACAGGAGAGGTTTTTGGGGTGACTTTCAGGTGGAGCAAATGATCAGTGTTTTTTAAAACAAAAAAATCAGTAAGGTGATCAAAGAACACCCAAATGTGATTACTTTGGTTGGCAGTAACCTTATTAAAGCCCAGGTACCTGCAAAAGAAAGCCGAATCAAGGGAAATTTTTGGCTCAATAAGGGCCAAAATATTCACTTGATAATCATGGCTCAAGTTTTTAACATTACGTTTAGCATCTTTCTTACCCATCCCCCTAACATTCCAAATGAGTGTGTTAATCATTGGAAACATTAGGGGGTTTCTGAACTCTCGCGCTTCTCCTCCTGCGCTCCATGTTATTAACGTTAGTCAGGACCTGGTCTCTGGACGGGCCGACGAGGCCCTGGGCCTCCCTTTCCAATTGTCTCCCATATTCAATATCCCGTAAACGGCGCTGCTCTTTAGGGATGGAAGGAGGTCGGGCCAGCACCACTTGCCCTACACCAACATTAGAATCAATAGCAAGGCCAACATCAGGGGGTTCCAAGTCAGACTCAGTGTCTCCATAAGACTCATATGAAGCCAAGTCAGTGTCCTCGGGAAGGTCACTGTTCTCTACTTCCTTAGGTTTCTTGTGAGAACACTCAGGGATGTCCTTGGTTGCTCCTTCCGTCTTGGGGAGGGGATTACAGTCAAATATTGGAGGGAGTTCCTCCGGCTGGGCCAGGGCAAGATCAGGGGAGAGTAAGTCTCTCCCAGGCATGCCTGGTTTGTCAGCCAGAGGTGGAATCAAAGAGTATTCCTGCATAACAGGGTCAGCAGTAGGTTCAATAGAATCTAACACAATAAGTTCATCACCATCCATCTGATTAAGGGTATGAAATGGATTATTAGATAGAGCGTCCTTAACCAGGACGGCCTTATCCTGCACACAGAGAGATAAATTCGTTTTGTGAGAGTTCACATCTGAAAGATCATTCCCTTTTTGTTGTACCAAGTGTTCTTCCTGTTCTACCACCATTGAGACTTTCTCCATTTTTTTGTTATTTTTAACAACATGATTAACTTGAGAAAATTTTTCAGCAAGCCGTTTGTTTTTTTCGGCAAAGTTCGGCCTGAGTTTATGGTTCTTAATATAACAATCCATTTCCGCATGGCCAATATGATTACAAAAATGACAGTACCTTGGCATCCGTTCAAATTGAACATTAATATCAACAGATTTACCATTACATGATATTGCAAATTTTTCAATCGGTGGACTTTCCAGGTTTATTTCAACACAAAATCGAGCATAGTTTAAACGAGATTTCGAAAGGGTGGCTTCGTCAGCCATGACAAATTCACCAAAAACACTAGCAATTGTTTTAAGACTTCGAACATCATACCATTGAATAGGGAGAGCAAAGGCTTTAAGCCAAACAAGAACCACCGGCGGTTCATTTTTAAAATCAAAGTCTGGTGTCCATTTGAGGACCCTCATCGGGAGTCCAGCAGTCGGAATTTCGCATTGAACACGGAGTTTAGCAAAATGTTCCTCATTAAAACAAGTAATTAAAACATGACGAAGGTTCAGATATTGGACTTTACATGGTTTATAACCAAGGTTATGAAGAGTGGTTCGAATTACCTCGTTCGCTGGTTTACCATACGAAAACTTACCAACCACCGAAAGGCGAAAGGCTTCGGACGCCTTATCACACTCCGGTTTCGAAAAGATCACAGTAGGAACCTCCCCTGACCGGTCTATCGTGCCAAACACTCCTTGCAGGTGGGCCGCACCGCCTGAAGTCGCAGCTGCATACGATTTAGCCACTGGACTGGACGGAGGAACAGGGAACCCTTCTTTGGTAGGCCTGAATGCGGTCGATCTAGCCTGAGTATTAGCTGTAATATCCGAGATTTTTATTCTGAATTATTCGAATTTTTCTTTTTCTTAGACCAGAAATTTCTCGGTTTCCGAGCGTTGGTATTATTTTTCTCGACAATCGAGTTTGTGTTTATAACCATAGGTGGTGATTTGTTGTATGTTAATTTCATTTCGGATCGATGTTGTTGTCCGCGAGGGTTTCGTCGTGTTCGTTCCATGCGTTTTTAGGAATCGAGTCGTCAGGCCACGACAGTCGGGCGCTGGCCGGACGGTTGCGGGAGGAACCGGCACGGATGATGGGCATTGCCGGACAGTTGCGGCAGGGACCGGCCTAGCGTACGCTACGGCCGGACAGCTGCGCGCGCTAACCCGCAGGAGTAGCGCACGCCACTGCCGGGAGGTAACGCACGCTAATCGGCCGGGCAGTCTAGGCAGTAGGGTCTGGACTTCGGCCAGACCAGCAGGTAGCGCACGCTACAGCCGGACAGCTGCGCGCGCTAACTCGGCAGGCTAGCGCACGCTACCGGCTCGGCCGGCGCACGCTACCTGGCCGGACAGATTAGTCCAGTAGGTCCTGGACGGGCCGATTGCGCACGCTGCTGCCGATGTCTTGTGCACACTATCGGACCCCGGCCGAAGATCCTGGACCAGGGCCGGCCGATAGCGCACGCTACCCGGATAACCTAGCGCACGCTAGTCAGTTGCTAGTATATATATGACCGAGCAGCCCTGTTTTCACCCATTTTTCACTTCCCTTCCTTCATGTCCGCGGCTGGATCTTTTGAGAGATAGGAGAAATGTTATTGAACAACAAATCCACGAAGATCCTGAGTCCATATCATTCATCGATCAATCCATAACATCCTTCAATCGACCGAATCAAGGTTAGTTTTTCCTAAAATCCAAACTTTGGGAAATTTGGGGATCTTGGTAGATTTCGTCCGTTTGAGCCTTATGAACTTAAATTACTGATGGATAATTGTAGAATAAGTTGTATTCTATCATTTTCATCATCTTTCCATGGTTTTACCATTTCCGATTCGTCGATTATATGAACTTCCGTTTGACGCCTTCAAGGTGTCCGGGGAAATGCCGCAGAGAGGAATTTGGTCGTTTTGTGATGTTTTTCCTCGTATGATTGATTGTTTATTCAATGATAGGATATTAGGGACGATTTCCCTACAAAAATCTGGTGTTGAGCCCTTCCGATCATTGTTTTCGTTGGAGTTCCGGATTTTGCCAACCGACCGTACTTTCGGTGTATCCGCGAGAGATTACCAAGGCAAGTACCTTGATATACGAATTGTAACTGCGTGAAATCATCGTTGTCGAAGTGTATGAATTTATACGTATATATATATATATGTATATATATATATATGTGTGTGTATATATATATATATATTTATATATATTTATATGTTAAATATATGTATGTATATACGTATATTGATATATATGCCTATGTCGGTGAACGACGAGTGGTGAATGCTAACACTAGTTGACGTACTCAACTTGGATTGATGGATGAACTATAGTTATTCATATAATATAGTAAGGTTATATATATATATATATCTATATATATATATATATTCGGTTGAGTCGCAATATAAGGATATATGTGTAGCGTTGGTTGATTATGCCAAAGGCTTATTGTGTTGGGTCTTGATTGATAACGTGCGTGTTATTGTTTGTTGTGTGGTTATGGACTGGCGGATAAATTGTGTGAATTGGTGTATTGATTTGATAATTGTTGAAATGATTGATTGTGTACTTGATGTTTGTAATAATGTGAATACTTGTTGTGAGAGACGTCATATCCGGGAACCTCTGAGGGCGGGGTGTGTACTCCGGCCTGGTGTACGCTGCAATGTGCGGCTCCATATGTTTGGTGAACACCGGTGTTACCTAATGCGCGTGCAAGGGGCGGCTCTTTTGGGAGTGATCGCCGGCGCGGTGACATGTTCAAGGGGCGGCCAACATAGTGGAGTGAACGCTGGTGCACAGGTGTGCAAGGGAGGCGCCTGGCAGGCTTATTGGTAACAGATATTCGAGTGATAGCTAAGACCCCGTTACAGAACAATCCTTGTATTTCAAAGTTCTGTCAACTCTTTTCAAATACTGGTCTCGATATAGACTGTGATTCGTGTTTTTGAAAGCTTGTTTCAAATTATTTTTAAAACGTTGGTATCAGGGTTAATTAACCAAGGATGTTTGACGAAATCTCCGAGGGTTAATTAATCAAGGGTCTTGAGCAGGAATTGTCGAATGAGAGGCTGTGCCTTTGATTGTACTGTGATGATTATTCTGTGCATTGGGTCGAGGACCCCGAATAACGTTGTAATGGTTTTCTTGCAAATTGTTTTCCACATGTTGGGTCGAGGATCCGAGAGTTTTTGAAGTATTTTCTAAAAGTATTCCCATTTGATTTTCAAAACCCCATGATGGCCTGAGTCAATAATAATGTTTTCGAACTTTCTTATCAAAATGCTTTTCCTTTTATAGAAATGGATTTTTCTGACTCTTTGGGTTTGTTTAAAGTTTCATTGGTGTTATGTTTCGTACAGAGAATATGACTATGTGATTATCTTTCACTTTGTGTATGTGATGCTATTCTGTGTGGACTATGGGAATGTGTGGTTTGTGTTAGGGCTTCACGACTGTTGAGTTTTGTGTTGTTATTATTCGTATATCTTGTATATTATGTACTTGCACTAGCAAAATTCCAGTTTGCTAACCCCCGAGTTTTCGGGGGTGGGTGCTGTTATGCGCTCAGTTTTGGCAATCGGGAGCAACATGGATCGGCTTGGAAGGAGATGGAGGAAAATGTTACTAATCACACCAGAGTCAGAGTCTTTTCTTTTGTTTCATTCTGGTCGGTATTTCTCTGTCGTTCGAGTATTCACCCTTGCATGGGTGTAGTTTTCATTTATTAAATTGAGTTGTCATTCTTTTCGGTGTTCAAGTTTATTATTGTCATTGTAATATGAATGTCGTTAGTTCTGAATTGGTTAATGACCTTGTCGGTCTGCTTTGTATTTAATTTTGACCCCGGTGGTGATATTATTGTTTTACGATATAACATGCGTATGCGGTCCGAGCAAAAATGGTTATGTAATAAGCTTTGGAAGTCGAGCATATTTATCTGTTTCTGCACTTTATTAGAATAAATTTATGAGTGTTAATTCTATCCGCTGCGTGCGTATTTTGAGATGACTTTTGGTATCTTGCAAGCAGAGTTTTGATATTTTGGTCTTGCACGTTTTGATAGTATTCTTATGATGGTATTTGATATTTTTATAAATGACTTTAGTGAGTATTTGAGAATATTACCGACATCGGCCTTTTTGGCAATTTGAACATTTTTTAAATGATTTTTAGCACAGTGGGTTCTGCAGACGGCCCACGACGCTGTAGTATCACGAATATTTTAAAGTGGTGCTTTGAAATTTTCTAACATTGTGAAAAGTCATGATTTAATGTCGTCATGTTAAATGGTCACGTATCTCGGTGGAAAATTCTTTCGAATAAATATTTTGGTAGAAGAGGAAAGATTTTCAAAATTGTGATATTTGGGAATCTAACACTTTTGAAATATTTCAAATTAGTTACAATTCAATTTTGAATTTATTTTTTCTTTTTTTTCTTTTATACATTACTCGAAAATAATTTTTAGAGTCGTTATATAAACTTTCTCTTCCGAAATAAAAGACAGTATTTATGAGTCTTGGGCGCAACGTGATTAGCCCTCTTTTCCAAAAATTTGTTTTCATTAAGTGCATACATATAATGATCGTCCTCGTCGAAGGACTCGAAATTGACTTCATAAAACTTTACGCTTTACATTATTCTATAGATGTTAAATAAACCTTGTGTTGATAATTGTGGTATACTGTGCAACTGATTATTTAATAACGCTGAACGGTACTATCTGTATTAGTATGTCGAGCCTTGGCGGACGTAAGTGTGATGACGGAAGTGGAAGCGACAAGGTGGTTCGTACGACAACTATTCATGCTACAGTGAAGGAGTATCAAGATCAAACGATATCCTATGAAATATCCTCAGTGATCGAGCCCACGAGCGAAGCAAAGAGACCGAGGACATCGGGAAAATTTTGGGCGGTGAAGAGTTTAAGGCTCCCAAACCCCCATGTCGTTCGAACGTATCGTCTTCGCGGTCGAGGGTGAGCGCTGGGAATCCCAAGCCAGCATCGGTGACTCTCGGTAAGAAGAGAAGGTGCTTCAACTGCAATCGTCAGGGACATGATCGTGCAAATTGTCCCTCTCCACTCTTGACTTGTTACCGGTGCGGGTGTGAAGGTCATCGGGAGAAACACTGCGAGAGAGTTTCCGAATTGGCAAGGAAAGTTGCCCTTTCGGCAAGTAGAGCGAACGACCGGGGAGTGCCCCAAAACCCTATGTCTCCTTCTGGAGAGCCTAGCACAGCAGGATGAAGATTTTACGCTAGGTCTTTTTTTTCAACAATCATGACTTCGATCGTATTTCGTTTCATTACTTTACGTTTCCAACTCTTGTTGTTCTAAGTTTCGGGATCATAATGTCCTCTTAGTATGGGGGAATGTATTACTCGTACTCTTCTTAGTATTTCCGGTATGGGATGACTTTCATTGTTGGCAATTCATCTGTGAACCTTTCGACCATTTTAAACTGCCTTGTACTTGCTAGGTCAGTTCATCGTATTTCTGGAACCTTGCACTCGCGCTTTGCTCGTGATGATTTGGGGCTGAGCAAGTAGTTATTTCCTTGATTGTTCCGCCGCTCTCTATTTTAAGTTTCGGGACGAAACTTATTTTAAGGGGGGTAGAATGTAATATCCGAGATTTTTATTCTGAATAATTCGAATTTTTCTTTTTCTTAGACCTGAAATTTCTCGGTTTCCGAGCATTGGTATTATTTTTCTCGACAATCGATTTTGTGTTTATGGCCATAGGTGGTGATTTGTTGTATGTTAATTTCATTTCGGATCGATGTTGTTGTCCGCGAGGGTTTCGTGTTCGTTCCGCGGCGTTTTTAGGAATCCAGTCGCGAGCCACGGCGATCGGCGCCGGCGGACGGTTGTGGGAGGAACTGCACGGATGCCGGCAATCGCTGGGACGATGGCAGTGGACCGGCCTAGCGACGCTACGGTCGGACACTGCGCGCGCTAACCCGCAGGAGTAGCGCACGCCACTGCCGGGAGGTAACGCACGCTAATCGGTCGGCATCTAGGCGAGGGTCTGGACTTCGCCGACAGCGAGTAGTGCACGCCATACGGGACATTGCTGCGCCTAACTCGGCAGCTAGCGCACGCTCTGGCCGGCCGCACGCTACTGGCCGGACAGATCACCCAAAGAGGTCTGGACGGGCCGATTGCGCACGCCGCTGCCGATGTCTTGCGACGCTTCTCGACCCGGCCAAGATCTGACTGTGGCCGGCCGATAGTGCACGCTACCCGGACAACCTAGCGCACGCTAGTCGGTTGCCGATATATATGACCGAGCGACCTGTTTTCACCCATTTTTCACTTCCCTTCCTTCATGTCCGCGGCTGGATCTTTTGAGAGATAGGAGACATGTTATTGAACAACAAATCCACGAAGATCCTGAGTCCATATCATTCATCGATCAATCCATAACATCCTTCAATCGACCGAATCAAGGTTAGTTTTTCCTAAAATCCAAACTTTGGGAAATTTGGGGATCTTGGTAGATTTTGTCCGTTTGAGCCTTATGAACTTAAATTACTGATGGATAATTGTAGATTAAGTTGTATTCTATCATTTTCGTCATCTTTCCACGGTTTTACCATTTCCGATTCGTCGATTATATGAACTTCCGTTTGACGCCTTCAAGGTGTCCGGGGAAATGCCACAGAGAGGAATTTGGTCGTTTTGTGATGTTTTTCCTCGTATGATTGATTGTTTATTCAATGATAGGATATTAGGGATGATTTCCCTACAAAAATCTGGTGTTGAGCCCTTCCGATCGTTGTTTTCGTTGGAGTTCCGGATTTTGCCAACCGACCGTACTTTCGGAGTATCCGCGAGAGATTACCAAGGCAAGTACCTTGATATACGAATTGTAACTGCGTGAAATCATCGTTGTCGAAGTGTATGAATTTATACGGATATATATATATATGTATATATATATATGTGTATATATATATATATAAATTTATATGTTAAATATATGTATGTATATACGTATATTGATATATATGCCTATGTCGGTGAACGACGAGTGGTGAATGCTAACACTAGTTGACGTACTCAACTTGGATTGATGGATGAACTATAGTTATTCATATAATATAGTAAGGTTATATATATATATATATTGGGTTGAGTCGCAATATAAGGATATATGTGTAGCGTTGGTTGATTGTGCTGAAGGCTTATTGTGTTGGGTCTTGATTGATAACGTGCGTGTTATTGTTTGTTGTGTGGTTATGGACTCGCGGATAAATTGTGTGAATTGGTGTATTGATTTGATAATTGTTGAAATGATTGATTGTGTACTTGATGTTTGTAATAATGTGAATACTTGTTGTGAGAGACGTCATATCCGGGAACCTCTGAGGGCGGGGTGTGTACTCCGGCCTGGTGTACGCTGCAATGTGCGGCTCCATATGTTTGGTGAACACCGGTGTTACCTAATGCGTGTGCAAGGGGCGGCTCTTTTGGGAGTGATCGCCGGCGCGGTGACATGTTCAAGCCAACATAGTGGAGTGAACGTCGGTGCACAGGTGTGCAAGGGAGGCGCCTGACAGGCTTATTGGTAACGGATATTCGAGTGATAGCTAAGACCCCATTACCGAACAATCCTCGTATTTCAAAGTTCTGTCAACTCTTTTCAAATACTGGTCTCAATATAGACTGTGATTCGTGTTTTTGAAAGCTTGTTTCAAATTGTTTTTAAAACGTTGGTATCAGGGTTAATTAACCAAGGATGTTTGACGAAATCTCCGAGGGTTAATTAATCAAGGGTCTTGAGCAGGAATTGTCGAATGAGAGGCTGTGCCTTTGATTGTACTGTGATGATTATTCTGTGCATTGGGTCGAGGACCCCGAATAACGTTGTAATTGTAACACCCCCAAACCACTTGGGAATATTACAGCGCCGCAGACCCTCTCCATGAGGATCTACCAGGCTAAATACGAAAACAATACATCACATTGATAGCCGATATGGCTAAATAATGAACCATTAGACCGATTTGGTCTTATACCAAAAATTCTTACATCGAACATACAAAACTCCTTTTTCTAACTCTTACCCACGCAGGGGTTAGGATACATTAATACTTCCCGAAAATTAGAAAATACCCCAACAAAAAGACAAAACAATAAGACTTCACCAAATACCCAACACGACCTTCATGTGATTAGCATCGTCGTCTTCCATCATCCTTCGTACCGATCCTGTGGTTCGCTCCCCAGCAACCTGCAAGTACCTGGACGCAATACAGACATCCACCCCCCGAATACTAGGGGGTTAGCAAAACTCCACTTTCACAAAATCACGATTCAAAAACATATTCCCCCGAAGTACTTCAACTGTAAATCAAGGTACTTGCTAAGAATGGCCACGACACCCGACACATACTCACATCACACATCATCACAAACTCATCAATAGTACACACGTCCACACATATATACACACTTCTTGTCAGAAAGACATAACCTTAAGTCCACTATCAACATAATCACGCACAACGATACCAAACGTAAAGAAGGTATTCCAAAGCACACCACTAGTACATATCCTCAGCACCACACAATCGTTCACAAACACATAAGTAGATTTTATAGAAAACCTTTATCGAGAATATACCGATTCTTTTATAAGTTCATTAAAAAATAATTCAATTGCACACCTAGTCAATTACCGACTATAACCACTACGAAATATGAAGTGTATAGGCAAGATACTTGCCTCAAATCCGCGAGCGAACAAATACGACGAATCACAAGGCCTCGATACCACGAAACACCGGACAACGAACGGATGAGGTTGGGCAGCCCTCGAACTTCCAAAATCGACCAAGAACTCGACAACTCCACGAGAACTACGAAAATAACACTAACACGAGTCAATAACACTAAACGGAATCCGAATCGATCCAAAAAACAACAAGGATCTAAGTGTGTCTCCAAGAAATCAAGAACTATGTTCCGCGTGATATAAAATCATGAATGAGTTCAAAAATCCGAAGATCATGGCCAAGACAACAATAATTTCACCATCGATTCATCATCCTCGGATTAAATCGAAGAACTAAGGAGAACCCCCCCAAAATTCAAGAACTAGGGTTCTAAGAAGAGATTACCTTGATTTGGATCAAGAAGATGATTTGGTGTTGTTAAACACCTACAAATCCGTTCCACAATGAAACTTGACGAAGAAGATCGCTGAAAATCACCTCTGGAGCTCACTCCGTCGGAAAGGATGAAGAAGGGGGAGAAATGACGAAGTGAAGCTCGTCAAAGATTTATATCGATGCTTATTAGCGTGCGGCGCTAACTAGACCGCATTAGCGCGCGCTAACGAGGTCAACGCCTGAACATTCCGCATATAACATCTTGGCGTGCGCTAGCCCCATGAGTGTAGCGTGCGCTAACGAGTCACGGGTCGATCCGGGCCCCGGACAGATCTGATTTACCGAGCAGCGTGCGCTAGAAAGAAGGAAGAGCGTGCGCTAAGCAGTCGATAGCGTGCGCTAGTTATCGACCTTAGCGTGCGCTAACAAAGCCACAGTCCCAGTCCAGTAGTTCCTGGACTGCCAGTTAGCGTGCGCTACATATCTGGTAGCGTGCGCTAACCCCAACGCCGTAGCGTGTGCTATGCCACAAGCATTAGCGTGCGCTACACCACAAAAACCCAGAAACTCACATAGTGATCTGAAACGCCTCCAAACACACGTCCCAACAAGGCACACATAAACATGACACCAAATTCCAACGATGAGGACAATAACAATCCGATAAAACCCCAAAAACTCAACGAATCTGGAACAAGGATCTCGGGTATTACAGTAATGGTTTTCTTGCAAATTATTTTCCACATGTTGGGTCGAGGATCCGAGAGTTTTTGAAGTATTTTCTAAAAGTATTCCCATTTGATTTTCAAAACCCCATGATGGCCTGAGTCAATAATAATGTTTTCAAACTTTCTTATCAAAATGCTTTTCCTTTTATAAAAAGGGATTTTTCTGAATCTTTGGGTTCGTTTAAAGTTTCATTGGTGTTATGTTTCGTACAGAGAATATGACTATGTGATTATCTTTCACTTTGTGTATGTGATGCTATTCTGTGTGGACTATGGGAATGTGTGGTTTGTGTTAGGGCTTCACGACTGTTGAGTTTTGTGTTGTTATTATTCGTATATCTTGTATATTATGTACTTGCACTAGCAAAATTCTAGTTTGCTAACCCCCGAGTTTTCGGGGGGTGGGTGCCTGTTATGCGCTCCGGTTTTGGCAGCTCGGGAGCAGTCACAGGATTGGCTTGGAAGGAGATGGAGAAAAATGATACTAATCACACCAGAGTCAGAGTCTTATCTTTTGTTTCATTCTTGTCGGTATTTCTCTGCTCGAGTATTCACCCTTGCATGGGTGTAGTTTTCATTTATTAAATTGAGTTGTCATTCTTTTCGGTGTTCAAGTTTATTATTGTCATTGTAATATGAATGTCGTTAGTTCTAAATTGGTTAATGACCTTGTCGATGCCCGCTTTGTATTTAATTTTGACCCCGGTGGGTCAATCATTGAGTAGTCTTTTGGAGTTTAGCCTGGTAGATCCTTGTGATAAGGGTCTATGGCGTGTGACATTCCCGGTCGTATTCTGGGGGTGTTACATTTATGGTATCAGAGCTTAGGTTTGCGAAAAACCTAGGCCGTTGGGTCAAGTCCATGTCTTGTGTAAGTCGCGCGCATCAGAGTTGTGATTAGTATCGTGGTTCCGACATCATTTCCCGGCAATCTGTGATGGTAAGCCTCCCGATCGTATGTCCCCTTATATACGTATTTGATTATATTGTGCTAATGTGTTTAATGTGAACTAGGGATTGGAACTTGTTGGTGATATTATTGTTTTAGGATATAACATGCGTATGCGGTCCGAGCAAAAATGGTTATGTAATAAGCTTTGGAAGTCGAGCATATTTATCTGTTTCTGCACTTTATTAGAATAAATTTATGAGTGTTAATTCTATCCGCTGCGTGAGTATTTTGAGATGGATTTTGGTATCTTGCAAGCCGAGTTTTGATATTTTGGTCTTGCACGTTTTGATAGTATTCTTATGACGGTAATTGATATTTTTATAAATGACTTTAGTGAGTATTTGAGAATATTACCGACATCGGCCTTTTTGGCAATTTGAACATTTTTTAAATGAATTTTAGCCTGGTGGGTTCCGGCACGGGGCCCACGACGCTGTAGTATCACGAATATTTTAAAGTGGTGCTTTGAAATTTTCTAACATTGTGAAAAGTCATGATTTAATGTCGTCATGTTAAATGGTCACGTATCTCGGTGGAAAATTCTTTCGAATAAATATTTTGGTAGAAGAGGAAAGATTTTCAAAATTGTGATATTTGGGAATCTAACACTTTTGAAATATTTCAAATTTGTTACAATTGAATTTTGAGTTTTTCTTTTCTTTTTTCTTTTATACATTACTCGAAAATAATTTTTAGAGTCGTTATATAAACTTCCTCTTCCGAAATAAAAGACAGTATTTATGAGTCTTGGGCGCAACGTGATTAGCCCTCTTTTCCAAAAATTTGTTTTCATTAAGTGCATACATATAATGATCGTCCTCGTCGAAGGACTCGAAATTGACTTCATAAAACTTTACGCTTTACATTATTCTATAGATGTTAAATAAACCTTGTGTTGATAATTGTGGTATACTGTGCAACTGATTATTTAATAACGCTGAACGGTACTATCTGTATTAGTATGTCGAGCCTTGGCGGACGTAAGTGTGATGACGGAAGTGGAAGCGACAAGGTGGTTCGTACGACAACTATTCATGCTACAGTGAAGGAGTATCAAGATCAAACGATATCCTATGAAATATCCTCAGTGATCGAGCCCACGAAGAGACCGAGGACATCGGGAAAATTTTTGGGCGGTGAAGAGTTTAAGGCTCCCAAACCCCCATGTCGTTCGAACGTATCGTCTTCGCGGTCGAGGGTGAGCGCTGGGAATCCCAAGCCAGCATCGGTGACTCTCGGTAAGAAGAGAAGGTGCTTCAACTGCAATCGTCAGGGACATGATCGTGCAAATTGTCCCTCTCCACTCTTGACTTGTTACCGGTGCGGGTGTGAAGGTCATCGGGAGAAACACTGCGAGAGAGTTTCCGAATTGGCAAGGAAAGTTGCCCTTTCGGCAAGTAGAGCGAACGATCGGGGAGTGCCCCAAAACCCTATGTCTCCTTCTGGAGAGCCTAGCACAGCAGGATGAAGATTTTACGCTAGGTCTTTTTTTTCAACAATCGTGACTTCGATCGTATTTCGTTTCATTACTTTACGTTTCCAACTCTTTTTGTTCTATGTTTCGGGATCATATTGTCCTCTTAGTATGGGGGAATGTATTACTCGTACTCTTCTTAGTATTTCCGGTATGGGATGACTTTCATTGTTGGCAATTCATCTGTGAACCTTTCGACCATTTTAAACTGCCTTGTACTTGCTAGGTCAGTTCATCGTATTTCTGGAACCTTGCACTCGCGCTTTGCTCGTGATGATTTGGGGCTGAGCAAGTAGTTATTTCCTTGATTGTTCCGCCGCTCTCTATTTTAAGTTTCGGGACAAAACTTATTTTAAGGGGGGTAGAATGTAATATCCGAGATTTTTATTCTGAATAATTCGAATTTTTCTTTTTCTTAGACCTGAAATTTCTCGGTTTCCGAGCGTTGGTATTATTTTTCTCGACAATCGATTTTGTGTTTATGGCCATAGGTGGTGATTTGTTGTATGTTAATTTCATTTCGGATCGATGTTGTTGTCCGCGAGGGTTTCGTCGTGTTCGTTTCGTGCGTTTTTAGGAATCGAGTCGTCAGGCCACGACAGTCGGGCGTTGGCCGGACGATTGTGGGAGGAACCGGCACGGATGCTGGGCACTGCCGGACACCTGCGCGCGCTAACCCGCAGGAGTAGCGCACGCCACTGCCGGGAGGTAACACACGCTAATCGGTCGGTCAGTCTAGGCAGTAGGGTCTGGAGTTCGGCTAGACCAGCAGGTAGCGCACGCTACAGCCGGACAGCTGCGCGCGCTAACTCGGCAGGCTAGCGCACGCTACCGGCTCGGCCGGCGCACGCTACCTGGCCGGACAGATTAGTCCAGTAGGTCCTGGACGGGTCGATTGCGCCGCCTTGCCGATGTCTTGCGACGCTATCGGACCCGGCCAAGATCTGGACTGTGGCCGGCCGATAGCGCACGCTACCCGGACAACCTAGCGCACGCTAGTCAGTTGCCAGTATATATATGACCGAGCAGCCCTGTTTTCACCCATTTTTCACTTCCCTTCCTTCATGTCCGCGGCTGGATCTTTTGAGAGATAGGAGACATGTTATTGAACAACAAATCCACGAAGATCCTGAGTCCATATCATTGATCGATCAATCCATAACATCCTTCAATCGACCGAATCAAGGTTAGTTTTTCCTAAAATCCAAACTTTGGGAAATTTGGGGATCTTGGTAGATTTCGTCCGTTTGAGCCTTATGAACTTAAATTACTGATGGATAATTGTAGATTAAGTTGTATTCTATCATTTTCAACATCTTTCCACGGTTTTACCATTTCCGATTCGTCGATTATATGAACTTCCGTTTGACGCCTTCAAGGTGTCCGGGGAAATGCCGCAAAGAGGAATTTGGTCGTTTTGTGATGTTTTTCCTCGTATGATTGATTGTTTATTCAATGATAGGATATTAGGGACGATTTCCCTACAAAAATCTGGTGTTGAGCCCTTCCGATCGTTGTTTTCGTTGGAGTTCCGGATTTTGCCAACCGACGGTACTTTCGGAGTATCCGCGAGAGATTACCAAGGCAAGTACCTTGATATACGAATTGTAACTGCGTGAAATCATCGTTGTCGAAGTGTATGAATTTATACGGATATATATATATATATATGTGTGTGTATATATATATATATATATATATGTGTGTGTATATATATATATATTATATAAATTTATATGTTAAATATATGTATGTATATACGTATATTGATATATATGCCTATGTCGGTGAACGACGAGTGGTGAATGCTAACACTAGTTGACGTACTCAACTTGGATTGATGGATGAACTATAGTTATTCATATAATATAGTAAGGTTATATATATATATATACACTATATATCTATATATCTATATATAGTCGGTTGAGTCGCAATATAAGGATATATGTGTAGCGTTGGTTGATTGTGCCGAAGGCTTATTGTGTTGGGTCTTGATTGATAACGTGCGTGTTATTGTTTGTTGTGTGGTTATGGACTCGCGGATAAATTGTGTGAATTGGTGTATTGATTTGATAATTGTTGAAATGATTGATTGTGTACTTGATGTTTGTAATAATGTGAATACTTGTTGTGAGAGACGTCATATCCGGGAACCTCTGAGGGCGGGGTGTGTACTCCGGCCTGGTGTACGCTGCAATGTGTGGCTCCATATGTTTGGTGAACACCGGTGTTACCTAACGCGTGTGCAAGGGGCGGCTCTTTTGGGAGTGATCGCCGGCGCGGTGACATGTTCAAGGGGCGGCCAACATAGTGGAGTGAACGTCGGTGCACAGGTGTGCAAGGGAGGCGACTGACAGGCTTATTGGTAACGGATATTCGAGTGATAGCTAAGACCCCATTACCGAACAATCCTCGTATTTCAAAGTTCTGTCAACTCTTTTCAAATACTGGTCTCGATATAGACTGTGATTCGTGTTTTTGAAAGCTTGTTTCAAATTGTTTTTAAAACGTTGGTATCAGGGTTAATTAACCAAGGATGTTTGACGAAATCTCCGAGGGTTAATTAATCAAGGGTCTTGAGCAGGAATTGTCGAATGAGAGGCTGTGCCTTTGATTGTACTGTGATGATTATTCTGTGCATTGGGTCGAGGACCCCGAATAACGTTGTAATGGTTTTCTTGCAAATTATTTTCCACATGTTGGGTCGAGGATCCGAGAGTTTTTGAAGTATTTTCTAAAAGTATTCCCATTTGATTTTCAAAACCCCATGATGGCCTGAGTCAATAATAATGTTTTCAAACTTTCTTATCAAAATGCTTTTCCTTTTATAAAAAGGGATTTTTCTGAATCTTTGGGTTCGTTTAAAGTTTCATTGGTGTTATGTTTCGTACAGAGAATATGACTATGTGATTATCTTTCACTTTGTGTATGTGATGCTATTCTGTGTGGACTATGGGAATGTGTGGTTTGTGTTAGGGCTTCACGACTGTTGAGTTTTGTGTTGTTATTATTCGTATATCTTGTATATTATGTACTTGCACTAGCAAAATTCCAGTTTGCTAACCCCCGAGTTTTCGGGGGGTGGGTGCCTGTTATGCGCTCCGGTTTTGGCAGCTCGGGAGCAGTCACAGGATTGGCTTGGAAGGAGATGGAGAAAAATGATACTAATCACACCAGAGTCAGAGTCTTTTCTTTTGTTTCATTCTGGTCGGTATTTCTCTGTCGTTCGAGTATTCACCCTTGCATGGGTGTAGTTTTCATTTATTAAATTGAGTTGTCATTCTTTTCGGTGTTCAAGTTTATTATTGTCATTGTAATATGAATGTCGTTAGTTCTAAATTGGTTAATGACCTTGTCGGTCTGCTTTGTATTTAATTTTGACCCCGGTGGGTCAATCATTGAGTAGTCTTTTGGAGTTTAGCCTGGTAGATCCTTGTGATAAGGGTCTATGGCGTGTGACATTCCCGGTCGTATTCTGGGGGTGTTACATTTATGGTATCAGAGCTTAGGTTTGCGAAAAACCTAGGCCGTTGGGTCAAGTCCATGTCTTGTGTAAGTCGCGCGCATCAGAGTTGTGATTAGTATCGTGGTTCCGACATCATTTCCCGGCAATCTGTGATGGTAAGCCTCCCGATCGTATGTCCCCTTATATACGTATTTGATTATATTGTGCTAATGTGTTTAATGTGAACTAGGATTGGAACTTGTTGGTGATATTATTGTTTTAGGATATAACATGCGTATGCGGTCCGAGCAAAAATGGTTATGTAATAAGCTTTGGAAGTCGAGCATATTTATCTGTTTCTGCACTTTATTAGAATAAATTTATGAGTGTTAATTCTATCCGCTGCGTGAGTATTTTGAGATGGCTTTTGGTATCTTGCAAGCCGAGTTTTGATATTTTGGTCTTGCAAGTTTTGATAGTATTCTTATGACGGTAATTGATATTTTTATAAATGACTTTAGTGAGTATTTGAGAATATTACCGACATCGGCCTTTTTGGCAATTTGAACATTTTTTAAATGAATTTTAGCCTGGTGGGTTCCGGCACGGGGCCCACGACGCTGTAGTATCACGAATATTTTAAAGTGGTGCTTTGAAATTTTCTAACATTGTGAAAAGTCATGATTTAATGTCGTCATGTTAAATGGTCACGTATCTCGGTGGAAAATTCTTTCGAATAAATATTTTGGTAGAAGAGGAAAGATTTTCAAAATTGTGATATTTGGGAATCTAACACTTTTGAAATATTTCAAATTAGTTACAATTCAATTTTGAATTTTTCTTTTCTTTTTTTTCTTTTATACATTACTCGAAAATAATTTTTAGAGTCGTTATATAAACTTCCTCTTCCGAAATAAAAGACAGTATTTATGAGTCTTGGGCGCAACGTGATTAGCCCTCTTTTCCAAAAATTTGTTTTCATTAAGTGCATACATATAATGATCGTCCTCGTCGAAGGACTCGAAATTGACTTCATAAAACTTTACGCTTTACATTATTCTATAGATGTTAAATAAACCTTGTGTTGATAATTGTGGTATACTGTGCAACTGATTATTTAATAACGCTGAACGGTACTATCTGTATTAGTATGTCGAGCCTTGGCGGACGTAAGTGTGATGACGGAAGTGGAAGCGACAAGGTGGTTCGTACGACAACTATTCATGCTACAGTGAAGGAGTATCAAGATCAAACGATATCCTATGAAATATCCTCAGTGATCGAGCCCACGAAGAGACCGAGGACATCGGGAAAATTTTTGGGCGGTGAAGAGTTTAAGGCTCCCAAACCCCCATGTCGTTCGAACGTATCGTCTTCGCGGTCGAGGGTGAGCGCTGGGAATCCCAAGCCAGCATCGGTGACTCTCGGTAAGAAGAGAAGGTGCTTCAACTGCAATCGTCAGGGACATGATCGTGCAAATTGTCCCTCTCCACTCTTGACTTGTTACCGGTGCGGGTGTGAAGGTCATCGGGAGAAACACTGCGAGAGAGTTTCCGAATTGGCAAGGAAAGTTGCCCTTTCGGCAAGTAGAGCGAACGATCGGGGAGTGCCCCAAAACCCTATGTCTCCTTCTGGAGAGCCTAGCACAGCAGGATGAAGATTTTACGCTAGGTCTTTTTTTTCAACAATCGTGACTTCGATCGTATTTCGTTTCATTACTTTACGTTTCCAACTCTTTTTGTTCTATGTTTCGGGATCATATTGTCCTCTTAGTATGGGGGAATGTATTACTCGTACTCTTCTTAGTATTTCCGGTATGGGATGACTTTCATTGTTGGCAATTCATCTGTGAACCTTTCGACCATTTTAAACTGCCTTGTACTTGCTAGGTCAGTTCATCGTATTTCTGGAACCTTGCACTCGCGCTTTGCTCGTGATGATTTGGGGCTGAGCAAGTAGTTATTTCCTTGATTGTTCCGCCGCTCTCTATTTTAAGTTTCGGGACGAAACTTATTTTAAGGGGGATAGAATGTAATATCCGAGATTTTTATTCTGAATAATTCGAATTTTTCTTTTTCTTAGACCTGAAATTTCTCGGTTTCCGAGCGTTGGTATTATTTTTCTCGACAATCGATTTTGTGTTTATGGCCATAGGTGGTGATTTGTTGTATGTTAATTTCATTTCGGATCGATGTTGTTGTCCGCGAGGGTTTCGTCGTGTTCGTTTCGTGCGTTTTTAGGAATCGAGTCGTCAGGCCACGACAGTCGGGCGCTGGACGGACGGTTGTGGGAGGAACCGGCACGGATGCTGGGCACTGCCGGACACCTGCGCGCGCTAACCCGCAGGAGTAGCGCACGCCACTGCCGGGAGGTAACGCACGCTAATCGGTCGGGCAGTCTAGGCAGTAGGGTCTGGAGTTCGGCCAGACCAGCAGGTAGCGCACGCTACCTTCTGACAGACAAGGCGCGCTAACTCGGCAGTTAGCGCACGCTTCTGGCCACGGCCAGACGCTACTGGCCGGACAGATTAGTCCAAGAGGTCTGGACGGTCGATTGCACACGCCGCCGATGTCTTGACGCTATCGGACCCGGCCAAGATCTGGACTGTGGCGGCCGATAAGCGACGCTACCCGGACAACCTAGCGCACGCTAGTCAGTTGCCAGTATATATATGACCGAGCAGCCCTGTTTTCACCCATTTTTCACTTCCCTTCCTTCATGTCCGCGGCTGGATCTTTTGAGAGATAGGAGACATGTTATTGAACAACAAATCCACGAAGATCCTGAGTCCATATCATTGATCGATCAATCCATAACATCCTTCAATCGACCGAATCAAGGTTAGTTTTTCCTAAAATCCAAACTTTGGGAAATTTGGGGATCTTGGTAGATTTCGTCCGTTTGAGCCTTATGAACTTAAATTACTGATGGATAATTGTAGATTAAGTTGTATTCTATCATTTTCATCATCTTTCCACGGTTTTACCATTTCCGATTCGTCGATTATATGAACTTCCGTTTGACGCCTTCAAGGTGTCCGGGGAAATGCCGCAGAGAGGAATTTGGTCGTTTTGTGATGTTTTTCCTCGTATGATTGATTGTTTATTCAATGATAGGATATTAGGGATGATTTCCCTACAAAAATCTGGTGTTGAGCCCTTCCGATCGTTGTTTTCGTTGGAGTTCCGGATTTTGCCAACCGACCGTACTTTCGGAGTATCCGCGAGAGATTACCAAGGCAAGTACCTTGATATACGAATTGTAACTGCGTGAAATCATCATTGTCGAAGTGTATGAATTTATACGGATATATATATATATGTGTGTGTGTATATATATATATGTGTGTGTATATATATATATTATATAAATTTATATGTTAAATATATGTATGTATATACGTATATTGATATATATGCCTATGTCGGTGAACGACGAGTGGTGAATGCTAACACTAGTTGACGTACTCAACTTGGATTGATGGATGAACTATAGTTATTCATATAATATAGTAAGGTTATATATATATATATATATATACACTATATATCTATATATCTATATATAGTCGGTTGAGTCGCAATATAAGGATATATGTGTAGCGTTGGTTGATTGTGCCGAAGGCTTATTGTGTTGGGTCTTGATTGATAACGTGCGTGTTATTGTTTGTTGTGTGGTTATGGACTGGCGGATAAATTGTGTGAATTGGTGTATTGATTTGATAATTGTTGAAATGATTGATTGTGTACTTGATGTTTGTAATAATGTGAATACTTGTTGTGAGAGACGTCATATCCGGGAACCTCTGAGGGCGGGGTGTGTACTCCGGCCTGGTGTACGCTGCAATGTGTGGCTCCATATGTTTGGTGAACACCGGTGTTACCTAACGCGTGTGCAAGGGGCGGCTCTTTTGGGAGTGATCGCCGGCGCGGTGACATGTTCAAGGGGCGGCCAACATAGTGGAGTGAACGTCGGTGCACAGGTGTGCAAGGGAGGCGCCTGACAGGCTTATTGGTAACGGATATTCGAGTGATAGCTAAGACCCCATTACCGAACAATCCTCGTATTTCAAAGTTCTGTCAACTCTTTTCAAATACTGGTCTCGATATAGTCTGTGATTCGTGTTTTTGAAAGCTTGTTTCAAATTGTTTTTAAAACGTTGGTATCAGGGTTAATTAACCAAGGATGTTTGACGAAATCTCCGAGGGTTAATTAATCAAGGGTCTTGAGCAGAATTGTCGAATGAGAGGTGTGCCTTTGATTATCTTGTGATGATTATTACGTGCATTGGGTCGAGGACCCGAATAACGTTGTAATGGTTTTCTTGCAAATTATTTTCCACATGTTGGGTCGAGGATCCGAGAGTTTTTGAAGTATTTTCTAAAAGTATTCCCATTTGATTTTCAAAACCCCATGATGGCCTGAGTCAATAATAATGTTTTCAAACTTTCTTATCAAAATGCTTTTCCTTTTATAAAAAGGGATTTTTCTGACTCTTTGGGTTCGTTTAAAGTTTCATTGGTGTTATGTTTCGTACAGAGAATATGACTATGTGATTATCTTTCACTTTGTGTATGTGATGCTATTCTGTGTGGACTATGGGAATGTGTGGTTTGTGTTAGGGCTTCACGACTGTTGAGTTTTGTGTTGTTATTATTCGTATATCTTGTATATTATGTACTTGCACTAGCAAAATTCCAGTTTGCTAACCCCCGAGTTTTCGGGGGGTGGGTGCCTGTTATGCGCTCAGGTTTTGGCAGCTCGGGAGCAGTCACAGGATTGGCTTGGAAGGAGATGGAGGAAAATGATACTAATCACACCAGAGTCAGAGTCTTTTCTTTTGTTTCATTCTGGTCGGTATTTCTCTGTCGTTCGAGTATTCACCCTTGCATGGGTGTAGTTTTCATTTATTAAATTGAGTTGTCATTCTTTTCGGTGTGCAAGTTTATTATTGTCATTGTAATATGAATGTCGTTAGTTCTGAATTGGTTAATGACCTTGTCGGTCTGCTTTGTATTTAATTTTGACCCCGGTGGGTCAATCATTGAGTAGTCTTTTGGAGTTTAGCCTGGTAGATCCTTGTGATAAGGGTCTATGGCGTGTGACATTCCCGGTCGTATTCTGGGGGTGTTACATTAGCAACGGCTTTACCCTTGCCATTAAAATGGGGATCCATTGTGGGGTCGTTTAGATCCACATGTTCACCGCTCACCGGAGACGTGATTTCATCTAGGGTTTTTGGAGTTTCTTGCGCCGCCACTTCCGAGACGGATGCTGCCACGAAATCGAGGGTGGGATCATCGAGAGTGACAGAAATCCCTCCCTTATTAACATCCGAGCGGTTTGTTTGGGTCTCCGCCGGATCTATGTGAGAAACGGACGTATTCTCGGCGCCCGACGATTTTGCAGTTAGATTTGTAGGATTTTTTATAAGGATTTCCGTGGATGAAGACGGGATATTAGAATTAAATAGCAGCGGTTTGTTGATGAATTCCGGGTGAAAAGTGGGGGAGGAAGGAAGTGATTTTACGGATGATGAAGGACGACAATTGTTTTTTAACGGGGCATTATTTAGAGCTTCATATGCAGAGTTGAAATTATTAAAGGAAGCATGCGGGACAGCTGTAGAGTCTCGATCTGATGGAGAAGTTGACTGGGGGTTCTCCCCATAAGGGAAATGATGAATCGCCTCACATGTGTTGGACAGATCTGTATTTATTTTTTTATTCTGAGCATTTAACTTTAGATTCCGATTTGAAAGGGACTGAGATCTGTTTTTTGGGGAGAGGGTGGGGTAATTAATGGGGTCAGCCGCCCCAATTGGAGGATTTTTGTCTGTCATGAGGCAGATTAATTAAAGGAATGCTGCCGCCCTAGGCGGCGGAAATGCAAACGAAAGAGCCGTTACCAGTTGAATATCGCCCGGAAAACTCAAAAATGCAAGAAAAGTGTATGAAGATTGTAGAGAGAAGGAGGAGAAAAATTATAGAGAGAGAGAGAGCATTCAGATTTTCTGCTTGAATTAGGTCCTTACACATGCATGGCTTAATCTTTGAGACAAGCATATGACTAATGGCAGGATCAACCAGCAATGCATGAGCTAAGACACAAGGGCTCATTCAAAACACGCACGGTCATTGTTTGCACGAAGCATCGAACGCATACTTCGAGGTAAGTGGCGATTGAACAACTCTTACCTACTAAATATTCCATATCCAAGAAATCGTACACCGCGCCATGGGCCAACATCTAAGGCACACAAATTGGGGCATTAAATGTGGAACACAACATGTGGTTTGTGGTTCACCCAACACCGCATCCACAAAAAGGGAGCAACACAAGGTGAAAAACTTGACACTTTAGTCATTCAAATGCCTTCAAGATAGGTACTCAACACAGGAAACCAACAACAGCCAACACATGCTTGAGCCAATAACTGAAGAGGTATATATGAGACGGAGTCGCTGCTCGAGCACCATACGTATACAATGCCCGAACATAAGAAATTATAAGCCATCATGAAACATAATATGCATCATGGCAGCAAACAACTACTCACACCTAAGCATTGTCCCAATAGGCACGTAGGAAACAAATTACTAGGAGCACACATGATCATATCAGAACATGGTTTCCAAATTCAAAAGAATTTCCAAAAACCAATGCTCATTGCCTTAGCAAACATTCGACTTTGCCGAATGCACCCATTACCGATACCCACAATGAGCATACAACAAAACATGTCATCCAATCAAGCTCACCATCAAGAAACTTGATTATTTATTTCACCGAAGCAACACCAACTGTCCGATAGGAACACACCATCTTTAAATATTAGGGACAAGGGACCAATCAAATCAACTGAACCGACCGAGCACTTCAAGAGCAATGCTTCGACTCAAGAACGTAGCACTCCACTCCGATGTCTTATCCAAACAAACAACCACCTCACCATGATCGCCCGACCACCAATTAGGTTATCGACCGCCCATATACCGGTACGTCATTTGCAAAGGCTACCCACAAAAGTAGCTCACTGCAATCTTGTTCGCAATATTGCCAAAAAGGCCACGAGCAAAAAGGTACCGCACTACCGAACTGACGGAGCATTTCACTAGCCATGCATCAACTCAAAGAATATAGCTCTCCACTGCAATGTTCTGCCCAAAGAAACGACTGCCTCACCGTGATTGCCCGACCACCTAGGTTATCGAACACTCACGTACTGGTACGTCACTCCCTTAGGCTACCATCGAAGCAGCTAACTGAAATATCGGTCGAATATTTACTAGGAAATGCCCACAAGAGAGGGGAACGGCTTTACCGAACCAACCGAGCAATTTGCTAGCAATGCACATGGCACTCCACTATGATGTTTTGCCCCAACAAGCGACCACCTCACCATGCTCGTCCGACGACCTAATAGGTTAATGAACGCCCACGTACAGGTACGTCGCTCACTAAGACTACCCACCTAAGCAGCTTACCGAAATCCCATGCGATACAATGCCAGAGAAATCCCACGACCGGCGGAGGTGACCGCTCGACCGAATTAACCAACTCACGGACAGCATCTCAAGTCAAAAATCTAGCTTCTCAACTGCGATGTTTGCACAAGCAAGCAACACCCGCACCATGCTTGCCCGACTACCAGGTAGGTTATCAAATGCCCACGTTATGGAATGCCGCTCGCTCACACTTCCCACCGGAGCAGGTCGCCGGAATATTATTCTCGACGTTGCCGGAAATTTTCTTGTGTTTCATGAGAGGGCGACTACTGGACTGGGCCCTTGGAAATCACTCACAAGTAAGCAGCCAGCCCGCTGACACCCTCTCTAACACCCTCCCCCTATAATAAGCTTAGAAAAATAATCCCTTATGAGTGCAGTGGATATTGAAAGGCTGGAGAATCCACTCATATTTTAAAGCCAATATAAGTTATTATAAATTAATTAGTCTATAAATTTAGATTGACTACAAATTTAAAATAATATATTTATACTATAAAATAAGTTATTTCTAATTTTATAAATATTAAATAAATTATATAAATAAAAAATAACAAATAATTATTGAAAATATAAATAAAATTAATAAATAGATAAAAATATTAGTTAAAAATTACAATATAATAATTTTTATTTTTCCAAATATATTTTGTTTATTTTATAATATTAACTAATTACTGAAATATTATTATTAATAAAAAATAAAAAAAATTATTTTTTGATTTAATTAAAATTACGAAATAATACTTTCCATTTTTTAAATGTATTTTCTATATTTTAAAATGATAATTAATTACTGAAAAATTATGAATAATATATACAAATAAATAATTTATTTTTTAATTTAGTTAAAATTACGAAATAAGAGTATTTATTTTTTAAAATATATTTTTTTATTTTAAAATATTAGGTAATTATTGTAAAATTATTTAATAATATTTAAAAAAATAAGTAACTATTGTAACTCCTTGATAACTCTGAGCCGGCACACAATCAACGCCCACGGGACTTTTCTCCCGACTTAGTCGGGAGAACTTCTCGAACTTCATATTGTGCTTGTGCACTATTGGAACTCCGAGATCACAAAACGAGATATTTTTTACCGACTCGGTCGGTATGCCTTCCCGACTTTCATTTGCGTTTGTACACTCCTTGATAACTCCGAGCCGACACACAACCCACGGGACATTTTCTCCGGACTAAGTCGGGAGAACTTCTCGAACTTCGTATTGTACTTGTGCACTATTGGAGCTCCGAGATCTCAAAAAATATATTTTTTACCGACTCGATCGGTATGCCTTCCCGACTTTCATTTGCGTTTGTACACTCTTTGATAACTCCGAGCCGGCACACAACTCATGGGACTTTTTCTCCCGACTTAGTCGCGAGAACTTCTCGAATTTCATATTGTGCTTGTGCACTATTGGAACTCCAAGATATCCATTGCCAAGATATTTCTTACTGACCAAGTCGGTATGCCTTCCCGACTTTCATTTGTGCTTGTACACTTCTTAATAATAATAACCATTGCGACTCCGAGCTGGAACATAACCTACGAGACTTTTTATCCCGACTAAGTCGTGATGCCTTCTCGAATTTCATATTGTGCTTGTGCACTATTGGAATTCCGAGATATCAAAATGAGATATTTCTTACCGACCAAGTCGGGATGCCTTCCCGACTTTTATTTGTGCTTGTACACACCTTGATAATAATAATAACCATTGGGACTCCTAGCCGGCACATAGGGATGTCAATTTTACCCATCGGGTCGGGTAACCCGTCGGGTAATTGGGTATTGGGTAGGGTAGGATTATGAAGTTTCGGGTATCGGGTAGGGTAGTACCCGTACCCGATAAATTATGAAAGGGTACGGGTAGGGTATGGTTTTAACAATTTATCCGTATACCCGACCCGATACACCCGATTACTCGATTATAATATATATATATATATATATATATATATATATATATATATACTGACACCTCAAACATATCACACACATGCACACACCTACCAATATATATATATAGTATACTATTAGTTAGGGTTTCTCTCGGACTCCTCCCCCTTCATTATATTATATATATATACCGACAACAACATATCACACACATGCACACACCTACCAAAATATATATATATATATATATATATTACACGTTACAACACACACCTACCACCAACATATCACACACACACCTACCTACATACAGTTTCTTTCCTCACGCCCCAGCAGCCACTTCCTCCCCCTTCACACTTCTTCTCCCCGACCCCTCTCTCCATCTCTTTCCTGACTTTTTTTTTCCACTTCTGACCTCTGTTTTTTCTCTCCCTCACCTCGCCCCTTTTTGTACTCCAGGAGAACTCGCTTGTTCTACTCCCGCCAGTCAACTTCGCCTTAAGCTCACTCGATTTCAAAGGTACGGGTTAGAAATCCCTTTTTTTTCGCTCCATTTCAATTTTGGCTTTTTGTTTATACACCCCTTTTTTATGTTAGGATGTTGAGAATTCGCTAGAATTTTTTTTCTTGATCATGTAAATATGTGAAATAACTTATTGGAATGGTGGTTCTGTAATTCAGATTTTCTCTTTCTTGATGATGTAATATTATTATTAGGAATATTATTTTGCACCCCACAGTCCAGCCACATCTTCCTAACTGGATGAAATTACTGTCAGCTCAGCTTCTTATTTCTGAAACAAAAAAAAAAAAAAAAACTTGAAACCTAAACTGATAAATTCATGTATTCAATCCGGATATTTTTTTGAATCCTAGATATTTTTTTCGCTAGAATGGTTTCATTTAGGTACAACTAGTTAAACTTGTTTGTTCAATTATCAATGAGACTCATAAAATATGTTGTTGTACTTTGGTTTCTAACAACAGGGAACATGTCTACGTTATGGGTACCTCGTCGCCTTCAATCTCAACCGAACAGTCTAGCCATCATGATTTAGTTCAACCATCAGAACCAATCCCAAATCCAGATGGTAATCCTACCCCAACTCAAAGTTCATCACTATGTCCAGGTAATGATTTAGAAATAGTAGATGTTAATGATGAAGTGGATGGTAATGGAAAAAAGAGATCTAAAGTTTGGGAACATTTCGAGAGGAAGAAAATTAAGGGAGAGGATAAAGCAAAATGCAATTATTGTCATAAGAAGTTAAGTGCCAAAAGTAAAAATGGAACAACTCACTTACATGAGCATCAGAAAAGATGTTTGGGGAAGAAGCAACTTGATGTAAAGCAATCTCTATTGGTCAAAAACATGGATAAAGATGGGAAAATGCAATTGAAAAACCATACTTTTGATCCTGAGGTTGCTAGACTTAATCTTGCATATATGATCGTCATGCATGAGTATCCACTTCGCATGGTTGAACATAAGTGGTTTAGGGTTTTTGTTGGTACTTTGCAACCACTTTTCAAGTCAATCTCTAGAAACACTTTGCGTGCTGATATCATGAAAATATTCTGTGAGGAAAAGAAAAAAATAATGGATATTTTGGAGGATAATAAGAGTCGAATTGCAATCACTACCGACATGTGGACTTCTAGTAATCAAAAGAAAGGGTACATGGCAATAACTGCTCACTTTATTGATAATTCATGGAGATTACAAAGTAGAATCATAAGGTACTTATGACTTACTTCATCTCTACTGCACTTTTTTGTTGATTCTCAGTTATGTTCTCTTTTTTTAAAGTTGATTTTTTTGGTAAGTAAATTGAAATTAATATTTCAATTTATTTTTTTATTTCAGGTTTGTGTATGTTCATTGTCCACATACGGCTGAAGTAATAACTGATGTGTTGGTGGAATGTTTGTTGGATTGGAATATTGACCGTAAGTTGTCTACCCTCACATTAGATAACTGCACCACTAATGATTCTATGTTGTCAATGATAATGAATAGGATCAGTCATGAGTCATTAATATTGGGTGGACAACTTTTACACATGCGCTGTGCGGCTCACATTCTAAATCTAATTGTTAAGGATGGTTTAGATGCTATTGTGGATAGCATTGAGAGGATCCGAGATAGTGTGTATTTTTGGACGGCAACTCCAAAAAGAGTGGAAAAATTTGAAGAAACTGCACGTCAATTGCACATAACTGATAAGAAAAAACTTGCTCATGATGTTAAAACAAGATGGAACTCTACTTATTTAATGCTTAGCTCTGCACTCTTATATAAGACCGTTTTTCCTCGTCTGAAACAGCGCGATTCACTATATAAGAGTTTGCCAACTGAGCATGATTGGTTGCTTGCTAGTGAAATTTGTGAAAGACTAGAATTTTTTTATGTGTTGACTGAAATGTTTTCTGCTACAAAATGTCCAACTGCAAATAATATTTTTATCTATATTTGTGAAGTTAGGCTTAAGATAGATAAGTGGCTTGAGTCTGAGTACCTTGCAGTCAAGTTTATGGCTGCAAAAATGATTGAAAAGTTCAAAAAATATTGGGATGACATTCATAAAATCTTGTCAGTTGCAGTTATTTTGGATCCTAGGTTCAAGTTTAAAACCATTGACTATTATATTGATCAAATTTATGGGGAAAATGCTGAAACTGCAAAGGAAAATGTTCGAAAATTTATGTACGAATTTGAAAAAGAGTACAAGTCTTCCTCCCCAAAACCCACAGTTGGAAGCAATCCAACTTCTCTTGCTTCAGAGGTTCTAGAATCTGGACCACGAAAAATCTTTTGGGGTATTGAATCTCTTGGAGCATATTTATCCGGGTCCACTAGTGCACAGGAGAAATCAGAGTTTGATTCTTATTTGGAGGAGGCATTGCTACCCAATGATGCAGATTTTGATATATTGACTTGGTGGAAGACACAAGGGGTTAAGCATCCCACATTGCGTTTAATTGGAAAGGATATTTATGCTATTCCTGTTTTTACGGTGGCTTCAGAGGCTGCTTTTAGCACTAATGGCAGGGTTGTCAACAAACATCGTAGTAGGCTCGTTCCGGAAACATTGGAGGCATTGATGTGCTCTCAAGATTAGTTATGGGAAAGATTAGACGGTTTGATTTCTGCTTCTATTTTTACTTGCTTTGTATAAGTAATATAGATGGTTTTTATCACCGGAAATGATGATCTATGATGGATTTCCCCATCCATAGTTCAGCATTACTTCTATTTTCTCTTTCTTAGACTGAAGAGGGAGAAAAGGAAATAAAATAAATTAAAATAGACCCACTTTCATTGTTCAATCCTTTTACATAGCCTGTTTCAAAGGAACCACATTTGAGAAAGAAAAAAAAGGAATACTAATAATTAGTGTGTGTACTCAGAAAATATTGTAAAAAAGACTTCACCTTTCTCTCTCTCTCTAATCTCTAACAGTGTGTGTGTGGTTTGTATAAGTTGATTTTCAGTTTAATAATTATTGTTTTGTACTTTTTTAGTTCAAGCATCATCATCATTTGGAGTTGCTAATGGTCTAACAGCTTATTCAAGTGATGAAGATGATGAGGTAATTAGATTTTTAATTTTTTTACACAGATATTCATCAATTCTCTAGTTATGTTTAGATATTCGTAGACATTTAATGTGAAATATATTTTGTAGGATTCTAATGTTACGACGTTGTACTGAGATCTTTGACGGAAGATTTAAAGTTGGAGAAGAAGTTTGGGAGAATGATTTGAAGCTCGAATCTTCATGTTATGATTATGTTTTATCCTTTTTAGTTTGAGATGTGAAATTAAATCAAGTGATATTTGGTTTAATTGTGTTGGATTAATTTTTATTTTGAACTTTTGGAACTATGTTGTGCAAGTTTGTTTAATTATCCTTTTTAATTTGTCAATGTAAGTTTGTTGACAGTGTAAGTTTGTTTAATTATCATTTTTAATTTTTGTCACTGTCATTTTGTGCAAGAAATCGGGTATCCTATTACCCGTAGGGTACCCTATTACCCGTCGGGCATACCCGTACCCTATCCGAAATAAAAATTTCGGGTAATAGGATCGGGTATGGGTAGGGTATTTTAGAGGCGGGTAGGGTATGGTACTAGCATACCCGTACCTTACCCGACCCATTGACATCCCTACCGGCACACAACCTACGAGACTTTTTCTCCCGACTAAGTCGTGATGCCTTCTCAAATTTCATGTTGTGCTTGTGCACTATTGGAACTCCGAGAACTCAAAACGAGATATTTCATACCGACCAAGTCGGTATGCCTTCCCGACTTTTATTTGTGCTTGTACACTCCTTGATAATAATAAACATTGGGACTCCGAGCCGGCACACAACCTACGAGACTTTTTCTCCCAACTAAGTCGTGATGCCTTCTCGAATTTCATATTGTGCTTGTGCACTATTGGAACTCCGAGATATCAAAACGAGATATTTCTTACCGACCAAGTTGGGATGTCTTCCCGACTTTCATTTATGCTTGTACACTCCTTGATAATAATAAACATTGGGAATCCGAGCCGGCACACAAGCTATGAGACTTTTTCTCCAGACTACGTCGTGATGCCTTCTCGAATTTCATATTGTGCTTGTGCACTATTGGAACTCCGAGATCTCAAAATGAGATATTTCTTACCGACCAAGTCGGGATTCCTTCCCGACTTTCATTTGTGCTTGTCACTCATTGATAATAACAAACATTGGGACTCCGAGCCAGCACACAACCTACGAGACATTTTCTCCCGACAAAGTCGTGATGCCTTCTCGAATTTCCTATTGTGCTTGTGCACTATTGGAACTCCGAGATCTCAAAATGAGATATTTCTTACCGACCAAGTCGGGATGCCTTCCCGACTTTCATTTGTGCGTGTACACTCCTTGATAATAATAAACATTCAGACTCCGAGCTGGCACACAACCTACGAGACTTTTTCTCTCGACTAAGTCGTAATGCCTTCTCGAATTTCATATTGTGCTTGTGCACTATTGGAACTCCGAGATCTCAAAATGAGATATTTCTTACCGACCAAGTCGGGATGCCTTCCCGACTTTCATTTGTGCTTGTCACTCCTTGATAATAACAAACATTAGGACTCCGAGCCGGTACACAACCTACGAGACTTTTTCTCCCGACTAAGTCGTGATGCCTTCTCGAATTTCATATTGTGCTTGTGCGCTATTGTAACTTCGAGATCTCAAAATGAGATATTTCTTACCGACAAAGTCGGGATGCCTTCCCGACTTTTATTTGTGCTTGTACACTTCTTGCTAATAATAACCATTGGGACTCCGAGCCGGCACACAACCTACGAGACTTTTTCTCCCGGCTAAGTCGTGATGCCTTCTCGAATTTCATATTGTGCTTGTGCACTATTGGAACTCCGAGATCTCAAAACGAGATATTTATTATCGACCAAGTCGGTACGCCTTCCCGACTTTCATTTGTGCTTGTACACTCCTTGATAATAATAATCATTGGGACTTTGAGACGGCACACAACCTACGGGACTTTTTCTCCCAACTAAGTCGTGATGCCTTCTCAGATTTCGTATTGTGCTTGTGCACTATTGGAACCCCGAGATATCAAAACGAGATATTTCTTACCGACCAAGTCGGGGAGATCTCAAAACGAGATACTTATTACCGACCAATTCAGGATGCCTTCCCGACTTTCATATTCTGCTTCTACACTCCTTGATAATAATAAAAACTGTGACTCCGAGCTGGCACATAACCCAACAATATTTTTCCAAACTTCATGTTGTGCTTGTGCACCGTCTCAGAGTAACCATAGGGACTTTTAGCCGGCAAAGCATGATTTCTCCAGACTATGTTCTTGAAATTTATATTATGCTTGTGCACCCCTTGATCGATCATCACTAGATGGGCATAAAGAGCATTGGATAAAAACTTCAAGAAAACTTATCTCGTGCAACTACACGGGTGGCACAGAGAGCACTGGACTCACGCATCAGTAACCTCTGATATGGTTCGGTTAAAAGGAAATATATGTTAAGTTAATAGGGAGAGACTTGGGGGGGGACGAATCGAAGCGACAAAGGGCTGAATCTCAGTGCATCGTGGCAGCAAA